>JAUCNO010000625.1:0-12506 GCA_032353835.1 Enteromius viviparus | reverse complement strand
CATGGAGAGTCAATGTGATCGACTCCCTTTTGGAGCCAGCCCCCAGCGGCTAGTCGATGAATTGCAGTTTTAATCACGTCCGTGTTGGTTTCACTAAAGGGAGCGGGAGGTTGCCCCTTGGTTTCATCACATGTAATCCAACTGGCCGCCGCTGCACCGAGGAGTGAGCGAAAACAAGATCTCGCGCCAGAGACTCGCTGACGTTTGTCCAAGAAGTCACTTGATTTGTCACTAGTCGCTTTTGTGGAAAAATGTCACAAAGGGGGTCTGAAAAGTCGCTAAACCTAGCGACAAAGTCGATAAGTTGGCAACACTGCTTCTTCCATTGTCGATGTGAATGTGTATTGTGTGGTTAAGTCCCATGCAACACCATGTGATCTCAATCGCGATTAAGACGACATACCAAAAATTCTACCGGTTAATCGTGTCTACTGGTATATCGCCCACCAGTATGCTACGTGAGGTACATTTTGCGGTTGTTCAAATATCAGTGAGTGTTGCTAAAGATTAATGCCATATCATGTTGGATATATCCCCTACACCAAACCTAAATCTAGTGTTAACAATTGCAAATTGCATTGATATTTTAACTTTCTTATTTAGATTTGAGCTGTTTTGTTGAACCCTAGCTTCACTGGGTTCAAACCAGAGCCTTTAATCGTCTAAGTGCAACACCGTATTATGTGAGTTACTGAGTAAACCCACTAAATTACAAAACTCATACATACGAAAGCTGTATATTTAATGTCAACATTCAAAAGTGTCAGTTTACAAATCAGCAGGATTTTAAAACTGTTAAAACATTCTGCATCCAATTGTGTGAAAATTTGACTTTATATTAATAATGAAAAGGAATAAAAGCTGTGGGGAGGTTTACTGCCTCTATTATTCAACTCAACTGGAGTGATTCGTATGTATAGGTACATATTTTCAGTTTTGCAGAAATGTATAAGGCATGGGTTTGCAGATTGTGTTAGACCTATCAGACTGCACCATCTAGAGTTTCATGACACAACTTTGGATTTCTGGAAGTGACCAACATAAAAATATACAGCAAACAGCAATGTGGTAGAGCCCTTTGTTTAAAGATTTTCATGTTTTTTAAAAAGGAACCTCAGAGAAGCATCTTCGTCCCGCAGTGGCCTTCAAGGAGCTTTAAAAATGACCACTCTCAATATTCTCTCCTGTGTCTCTGAGACAGACGGAGGAGGAGCAGATGTTTGCTAACCGCTTTACACTCGCGCTCAATTTAACGCATCCAAACACACACTCACGCCTGACTGACTGATCTCTGAGCTCCCTCACACATGGGCTTCCTAATCAAACCGGAAACATTGAGATGCAGGGCCCAGTTAGTGCCCAGGTCAATGAAACACAAGCAGGAGAAATGAGATGAGGGAAGATCTGTAGGTGTGTGTGAACGCTAACTCACCCATGACACAACACGTCCGTTGAAACACGGTAGTTTAGCGTTGTCATCAGATATCTCCTCCTTCACCACCCTGTAAAGATATAATGACACAACAGGTCTATCAAAATGTTTCACCGGAATAACATGAGTTTGCCTCAAAATATAACAGAAAGCACTGTGGTCTGTTGTCACGGATAATAAAATCCTCTTTAATTAGATTTTGCTTAATCACTTAACCCAATCATGTTTTTGTTTCAGAGCGACTATAACAGGAATACACAAAGAAACCAGACTAAAGAGAATCTAAGTTCTGCGGTTGCTACAGAGATCTAGCTGGTTGCTAGGTTGCAGTTGTGTTCTGTTGACTGATATAGCATCACTAAGAGGTTGCTAAGGTGTTCGGAGTGGTCGCTAGATGGTTGCTTACTAGCACATGTCAAAAGCGCCATAGTAAAAGTGACGCTTCATGTAGCAAATACTCCTAAATACGTAAAACACAAATACGATCAGCTCCGTTTGGAAACACGAGCACACAGGTTAATTTAGTCTCCCATAAAAATCCCTCCCCCTTTCCCAGCTGCTCCTTAAAAAGGTGCTGACCCCTCTGACTCCGGTTGCCATGGAAACCTTTGTCAAAAAGGAAGAGGGTGAAAGACAGCTGGCTGGAGAAGCACGTGAGGTTTGCAGAAATAGACCATGTGAGCTATTAATAATAAAAAACCATCGAGTGATCATGATTGCATTCATGCAATATAAATCAAATTCCAGTCATCTATCTTTAATCACACACAAAACAGCGGTGACGAAACAGCAGCTATGCTATAGAACAACAGCAATAATGCACACAAAATATATGTGGACTAGGGATGTGCATCTCTATAAGTGAGGCCGATGCAATACGCATCTCGATGCATAGCCAACAAACAGCTACTGATGCAATAGTGCAATGCAATTTCTATTTCTATTCAACAAAACATGATGCAATGCAATGGAAAAGTCATGTTAACCTATATTCCCTGTGACTCTCAGGACATGCCTTGGTCATGTTCACATGAGATATCAATATATTGGTCACTTTCTAAATAATAAAAGCACATCTACTAATAATTATATAAATACAATCATAATAGAATCTGATGCACACCTAATGCATCACATTGTTAACTTTTATGCAGATGCACAGAGCAAATATGTGAATATTACCATCCCTTTTCAATTCAAGCTAGCTTTAGATGGCATTTCCATTGGCTTTGTACAGACCATCTGATGCACACTGCACATAAAAATGGCAACAGCTTTACTGTTTTCTCCTCCAGAGTCTAACTAAATTAATATCAAATGAATTCAAACTGATATGATGAAATCAAGCTGATGTTTAGCTTTTTTTACATCCACATTTAGGGATTTATTTGTGTCATGCATCATCTTCTTTCCTCTCTCTCTCTTTCTCTCTTCCTGCCAGATGAAGCTGATCTAATGAAACCCTTCAACAGTGACTGTATCTGCTGAATTCACATCTGTTCAAGTGATGAGTCAGAGCCTCTCAGGCTCAAGATCTCATTCCAACTCTGTGTCCCAATACACTTGTGCCTATATATTGTTCTTGTGCAATACAGCATGCAAAAAGGCGATGCTGTTGAGTTTGGTGGACACCTCAGAACGCTTCATGAATTCTTACAATGCCTTCTAAATGTTTTTCGGTGCCAAATCGATGCCAAAAATGACATCTAAATAGGCAGCATGCTAGCTTTTAAAAAGAGAGTATTTGTGTATGTGCATATTTTATCCCAGAGTATGCAGACTCTGGCATGAGCCTGATGATTGACAGCTCTCAGTGAATTCCAGTCTCAGCACTTTGTTGCTTTTAGTGAGTGGATTTCACATTGTTCCAAAACACAGACTCTAATCCTGCTTGGGCCATGCAATAAAAACTCAGCAGGGATGGTGACATAAGAGGCTCAGAGAGCAGCTCTACTTCTCCTTTACCATTCTGTTTTTCTCCTCTGCTCTCCTCATTCCTTCGACAGCATGAAGTCCCAGCTTCATCTGAAAAATGCAGTTTGAATAACAGCAGAAACTCTGATCGGATATAAGTTATATTTGAACTTGAATGAACAGTTCAGCCAGAGATAATATTTCGGCTGTCAATTAGTCAATGTGTTGTTCCAAACCTGTATGACAAACCTTGTATGGTTTACAAAAAGTATACTAAAATGTTGTACTGAATCATATAGTGACCAGGTTAAGATACAAAAATATAACACATTAAAAACATTAAAGTGCTGTGTATACTGTAACTATTACAGATTCAATGAAACTGAAGCACCATATCGTGA
The DNA here is from genome assembly GCA_032353835.1 of Enteromius viviparus. NCBI lineage: Eukaryota > Metazoa > Chordata > Actinopteri > Cypriniformes > Cyprinidae > Enteromius > Enteromius viviparus. The sequence goes on along the minus strand of JAUCNO010000625.1, from coordinate 8,759 downwards.
TGTGCATCTGAGTGCAACAGCTTTTTTTGTAGCATGATGGACTGGTTCTGTGCATCAGTTGTTAATTGGATGTTGAGATGTGGGTGTGACACTCAAAATGTCATTTTTACTCGATATATATATATATATATATATATATGTATAAGAGATGTTAATTGCATCCAAAATAAACATTTTTACGTCATATATGTGTGTGTACTGTATATATTTATTATGTATATATAAATACACACATATGCATGAATATATTTTAGAAAAATATGTTATGTTTATATATCAAATATATTTATTTATAATATAATTTATATGAATTTAAAACTAGATATGCAAATATTTTCAAAATATACACTGTATGTGTGTGTATTTATATATATAGATAATAAATATACAAAGATAAATATTTTGGATGCGATCAATCAGTATGTACATATGCATGTTTTTATGTCATTTTTATTTAATACTTTTTTAGTATTATAAGACTTTATTCATCATTTTGTTTAAAAAAAAAAAATAACTAAAGTGCAATAATATTATTACCATTATTATTAATTTATTAAACTTTAAACATTACAATATTAAAAAAATTTAAAAAATGAAACACATGCTGGTGTATTGTTAAAAAAAAAGATCTATAAAATGCGTTTAGAAAATAGATTGGATTAATTTTAAATTTTATGTCGACTTATATCTCAAAGCTACCGTGGAGGAATGAGATGGCAGTATTAGCAAAATCATTCATGTTATACTATGGTTACGGTCTATACTGTACATTACCATAAAACAATATATTAAAATAAGATGACTGAATGGGTCATATTCGGCTCAAGAGTGGATACATTCATGGTATATTTTTGTCCTTTTTGAAGCTTTACAGCAGTCAGTTTGTACATGATTCTACTTTATATGTCCTTGTAATTTGGGAAGGTTCACATGTAGGTTAATTAGGTTTAATTACATGTGTAGCAACACAAGTTAGTTTTTTGTTTCACTTCATTTTATGGTGTCCTTGTTAGAGTGTTCTTATAAAGTACTAAGTAATATGAACTACATGTATTAGGGTTGGAATGGGGATTTGTTTTAGGGTAAGTTGCATGTAATTACGCATAATTTTATAAAAACATGTACACAGCATGAAAATGATTAGTTAAGTGTTAGTACATAGTAGTTAAAAACAATTGATATATTTTGGAAAAGAGCAGCTTGAACATTTTTCAACATTACATTTTTTTTTGTTTATGTAAAGTCACATGGGTTTGGAACAGCACATTTTTAGTGAACCAACAGCCCTTGAAACGATTGAAATAATCTACACTGGGTGCATAACACATGGATGTCCACATCTCTTCAGATAGATTCAAGGCTTCTGCCTTCCTTCCCCACATAATCATCCAAACAGTCCCCTGTGACCGGGTCGGGTGTGACTGACAGGAAACCTTGGTTTTATTACAACTGTGCAGGAGCTTCCAACTAATCTTCATTTGTAACAAACACTCACCTATAGCTTACCATAATGACAATTATATAAATTTCTCCATCTCTTTTCTGTCTGCTTTAGCAATAAAACATAAAAGCGCTCCAATACTTGTGCACACAGACCTTCATTAGACCGGCCTAGTGGAACTGGGGCAGTGTGTGCAGATGGCTCGTGTGTGTGTGTGTGTGTGTGTGTGTGTGTGTGTGTGTGTGTGGACAGGCCCATTGATTTGTAAGCAGGGCTGATCGCTAATGAAGAGGCCTTCCTTCTTCATAGCCCAAGATGATTAGATTTAGTCTAGAAAACAAGCCTTGACTCCCACAGAAGATGTGGAGGAAGAGAGGGAGAAGAAAAGAGAAAAGGTCAATAGATGAGAATAAAAAAGAATGTAAGCAATCCCAAAGTGCTCTATATCCTGTCTTTGGAGATACAGTCAGTCCAAGTCCTGAGACTGCCAGACAATGAGCCAGTGATGCAATCAAGTCCACCGAGACCCAAAATCCACACAATGCTAATAACCTGGAAATCAAACACACGTACAATATGCTAATACTGTCCAACATACTTGAAGAACTGTACACACACGCGCACTAGGGAGAGGACAAGACAGGAAAATAAAGCAGGGGAAAGTAGGTCAGTCTCCTTTACTGAAACATCACTTCCATCAGAGAGAACAAGCCGGCCTCTCGCCGCTGCTTACATCTGCCAGACTGACCACTGAACACACATTTCATTCAGTCTCAGCTTCTTCATAAATACCCTTCGCAACTTCACAAACTACGGTCACAACACAAACACTTAATAACGAGATTGGAGTATGCTGTGTGTGTATGTGTACCAGCTGTGCTGTACATCAATAAACCCCTGGAGAATTGATGATCTATGAAATTGAATTCCAACAGTGACAAAATGATCAAATTCATAATTTGACAATTTATGTGCATTTTCCCCCTCAACGCACAAATAAACTCTGTAGTCTTTGCTTCCACAATGATGAACAAGACTAATGTTTCCTGCACATTCAACATTTGTCGCGTGATTATCAATCGTGATTAATTGTCTGAGCATGGTTATTTTATCCAATCACAATTATAGTCTTACATCTGAACCACATTTTGTCATCCAAGCAAGTAAGAAACACTGTCAAATGAGTTTTTTTTTTTTTTTTACAAAAAATACAATAATAATAAAAAAATTTATATTATTATTTCTCAAATCATTGAAATGAATTATTTTATTATATACAATTCCAAATTAAAAAAATAATAATAATAATCAATTCATGTTTGTGAAAGGCCTTGTGTTGAATATACTTACTGTACATCTTCATAGTGTTTAATTTTGTCTTTCTATAATTCTTTTAAGATTCAGTAAGTATTAGGATAATAACTACAATCGAAAATGTATGTTTTCTCCCAACTGACTTTAACTGCTACAATGCATCATAAATACTGAATGACATTCCTTCATGCTTATGTCCTGGTCGATGCATGCCATGAAATATACCTCAAATCCTCTGAATCCCCATCTATTGCTGTTTCACCAGTGAGAGGCTTTTCCCCAGTAGCATCCTCCATCTGTCTGTGAAACCTGCGTGTGTGTGTTTGTACTATAGTGATGATCATGATGCTAATGGCCTTACTGGCCCTGCAGCTGTTATGAGAGAGACCCAAGAGAGAGGCTGACACACACACACACACACACACACACACACACACACGCACACACACTAGCACCACTAAATGTACACAAGGTCTATCTGAACAAAAACTTAGTGATCCATTTAATCAGTGCACCACCTGACAAGATCTCTATTCTCGACGGCACCTTCTTAAAGAGCAGTAATTCATACATTCGATCAGAACAAGTACATGAAACTAAATCTGATTACTTCCCTGAAACTGATGACACATCTGCAGTGAGCTCAGCTCCATCATGCTCTCATGCTACATCACAACGCCACATTCCTGCCACCGGATGAAGTCAGAGCGTAGAGATCCAATATAATGTGTTTTAATAATGAGTGTGCACATGAAGGGTTAAAAAGTGTGAACTAGTGTGACATCAGACTATAAAGACTATAAAGACATATAACCTAATTACACCACAAATAATGTCTTCTAGTCAGCATGACAAAATATCAAGTCACACAACAATCGTTCTTATAATGATAACTATAGTAAAGTAATATTTATGTACAGCTTCTTTTTAAACTATGAAAATAAATTAGTGCCTTAGTTTTCAGTCCAGGGGATATTCTAAACGAAATCTGTCACGCCGTAGGTGTGTTCTGTGTATGTCGGCATTTGTTCCATGTGTTCTGTTTACATTTCATTCTCCCCATGTGCTTTACCTTGTTTGTAACCCCGCCTCTGTCATTAGTGTTTGATCCTCAACTAGCTGTGTCTTACAGGTGTCCGGAGTTTTGTCTTGAGTTTAATGTGGGATGTGAAGTCATGTTGAAAGGTTTGTCTGCGGTGACCTCTGCGTATTTGTCAGCTTGTGTACTTTGGTTTTACAATTAAATGTTTATTTGTTTATTTGAACTGCTGTCTCCGTGCCTCCCTTGCCCGCTGAGAAGCGAGGTTGCAACAGCCGCATTTGTGACAGAACATCCCACCCACATAGGAGATGGCGTTCGTGCAGCAACTCCAAGCTGATTCGCCGGGGCCTGACATTCGAAGATTACACCGAGGAGTTTCAACAGCTCGCGGAACAGTCGGTTCTCGGCGATAGTGACATTGTGCGTGTCTTCCGAGATGGAGCGTGCTTTCTCCAGGACTCCGAAATCCCCGACATCTCTGACTTGCCCTGGAGTTCAGCCTTGTTTTTAATGTTAATGACGTTTCGAGCACAGGCAGGATTTCGATCACGTCTCATCACCACAGCACCCACGGAGCACAAAAAAACACTACACTCTGCACGAACGCGTTCATCTCCGCAGAGACTTATTTGCCCTCAAGCTCGCTGCGGTCTGCCGAGCCGTGGGCGTCAGCATCTGTTTCGGTTTCATTTTCACGGCCAGAAGAAGAGCCGTGTTTAACCCCATCAATGCCGTTTACACTGCCAGGGAAGTGGTCGCTCATGTCAGCGGTGTTGGATCGCAAATAACGGATCACCGACGAGCACGACGAGAGGGGTCGTGTTCAGACCAGCCGGTCCCAGTCTCACAGTCTGACGGTTACGCAGCCTGGGAAGCTGCAGAAGGTCCAAGGTCCTCGCGGTTCCAAACCTGCACGTAACGGGTCCCAACCCAGTAGTATGGTAGGAGGAGCCGTACTGTGATCCAGTCCTGTGTGGCCGGATCCGCCAAAACCCGTCTTTGATCTGGATCCATCATGGCCGGATCCGCCAGCCCCGGTCTGTGTTCCGGAACCATCGTGGCCCGAGCCACCAGAGCATGTATGTAGCTCAGAGACTCCATCGGGTCCTCCAATTGCTGCACAATCTCTGGAGATGTCGGTCATGGTCGTAGAATCTCCAGAGATCCCGTTGGTGGCTGCACAGCCCATGGAGGCCTATGAGTCGCTGTCTGGTCGGGTTGAGAGAGCCTTACCACAGTCAGTTTGGTTTAGTAGGGCACTATCACTGACTATTGGTTGCAGGAGGGCGTTTTCACCTTCTAGTCAATCTAGAAGAGCACTGTCACTGACTCTTGATTGCAGGAGGGCGCGTTCACCGTCAGTAGAGCTTTCAAGGGCGCAAAGTCAGTCTGGTGGCCCCAAGAGAGCGCTGTCACTTCCTGGCCGAACCAGAGGGGTTCTGCTGCCATCCCCTCCGCCATGGAAGTTGGCCTTGCTGTCTGTTTCACCCAGGTGGGCATTCCCGCCGCTTGTTCTGCCCAGAAGGAGGTCTCCGCCACCTGTTCCGCCCTGGAGGGTGTTCCCACCGTCTGGTGTACCCAAGTGGTCATCTCCGCCGTCTGCACCACCCTGGAGGGCACATAAACTGTTTGCTCGGCTCAGGAGAGCATCTTCGTGGCCTGGTAAGCTTAAGTGGGCATCTCCTCCATCAGATCTGTCCTGGAGGGCAGCACCTCCGTCTGGTCTACCTAGGTGGGCATCTCCGCCTTCCGCCCCGCCCTGGAGGGCATTTCCACCTCCTGATCCGCCCAGGTGGACATCTCTGCTGCCTGATCCCTCCTGGTGGACGTCTCTACCGCCCCCCTTAAAGACTCTTGCATCTGGAAGCCGCGCTTTGGGGGAGGGCTATGTCATTCTGTAGGTGAGTTCTGTGTATGTCGGCATTTGTTCCATGTGCTCTTTGTGTTTTGTTTACATTTCATTCTCCCCATGTGCTTTACCTTGTTTGTAACCCCGCCTCTGTCATTAGTGTTTGATCCTCAGCCAGCTGTGTCTTACAGGTGTCCGGAGTTTTGTCTTTTGATTAGTTTGTGTATAAATTCACTTCCCATGCCTTGAACTCTGTCGATTGTTAACGTTACATGTGTTGTGTCTGGCGCTGCTTAGCTCGTTGCGTTTTCCTCATTGTTTCCTTTATTTTCCTGTTAATAAACGCGCGTCTGAACTGCACCGATCGTGACACATATAATGCAGTGCAGTGCAGAGATTTATTCAACCTAAAACTTATTAAAAACTTTGCTGAGAATAAAACAAATGAAAGGTATTAAACTATAACTAGTTTATATTATTTAAAACTAAACACTTAGAAATAAAACGTATAGAAATGAATCAAGTTAATTAAATAATAAAAATTAAAACAAACATTAAAACAACAAAAACATATTAAACACTCAATAAACAAACAATATAGACTTCTACTAAAATAATAATTGTCACACCGTCACACTCACATGACCCAGGATCAGCACTCACTGAAAGCACTTATTACCCGTTCCCAATCACCTGATTATTGACACCGGTCCGTCATCAGCTGCTTCCCATAAGAGATCGCTCAGCCAGACACTCAAGGTTAGACACCAGATCTTACCTGAACAGTTCACTCACCTGCCTGGATCGCTGTATTACTTCCTCATGGGACTTTGGTGGCTTGACAAACTGTGCAAAAGGACCTTATTGAAAGACTGATAAAGACTGAGTATCCTTACCTGTCACTTACCTGTGCGAATCTGTCCCTCTGTGCACTGTGCCTGTGATTTACTTACCAGCGGAGATCCTGCTTTGAGTTGTTGAACTGTTGTTTCTCACATCACCTTATATTGACCCGCTGAAGAGTTAAACTCACCTGTTGATTGAATCCCTCTTGTCTGTGTTCCCTGAGCGTGACAATAATAAAAATGACAAAACACAACAAAATTACTAAAACTTTAGTTTAAATACAAAAATAAATAAAATTTAAAATACTGAAAACTAAAATAACAGTCAACAGTTCAATGAATGTTCATCTTAAAATATCACTAAGAAGATCAGTTATTTTTACGGTAACACTTAACTATTTACTATGACTTTTCCCTCAGTAAATTATTAATTTGCTGCTTATTAATAGTTAGTTGTTAAGTTTAGGTATTGGGTAACATCAATAAGGCATTAATATGTGCTTAATTAACCCTAATAAATGGCTAAAATTATAGTAATATGCATACCTATAAGCAACTTAACATAAGTGTTACCATTCTTACTTTTTACTAAAAATCGGTAAAGACTTTTACTAGATAATAAAGCATCAATCATGAACAACAGGAGGATTTGATCATGTTTAGATAATAAAAAAATAGCATATCAAATATTATAACATAGCTTTATAGAGCCAGCACAAAACCCTGTGAAACCTTGAGAGTGGTATCTAACAGGCCTGAAAAGCACCTTAAGATGCAGGAGTGTTACAGCAGATTGGATCTTGTTCTTCGTTCTCCATTTAACTCGACAGGACAATTGCTGAATTTCAGCAGTGTGTGGTAATTGTAGTCTTTAAAAGCCATTTTCCTCCCCGTCCGCGACAGCAAGGTGGTTGGTGTTATTTCGGTGCACGCAAATCAAAGGCTGTTTGCTCTAAAACGACAGAGACAGAGATCCCCGTCCCACCAGAAGAAGGGCCACGGTTAATTACCTCCGGAGCTCTGTTAAGAACAGCTTTAATTAATGTAAAGTGCTGGTGAGAATGAGTCGCAGGGGACATGCGTCCCGAGTGTCTTCCCTTCAGCCGCCAGTGCTGATCTCCAGCTTGAGTTTAATTTGAAGTGTTTGCAGTCGCAGTGCTAATTTACTCCGAGCTGTTACTGGAGGTGCAAAAGAGAGAAAGACAGTGATAATATTGTGAGGTGAAATGCGTAGCGCTTTACTCTCATCAGCTTCATAGGATACCATCACAACCGCTTTTATGTGGCAAGGACGGGTTAGATAGTTCAAAGGTGTTATTGTTACAAATTATTTCTATTGTAAATAAATGCTGAACTTTCTCTTCATCAAAGAAAAGGAAAATGCATGACAGAAATAGGAACTGTTAAATAATCAGAAATGTTTCTTGAGCAGAAAATCAGCATGTTAGGATGATGAAGACCGGAGTAATGATGCAAGAAAAATCGATTTCGATATCTGGAATCAATTATATTTTAAATATAAAATAACAGTATATAATTGTAATAATATTTCACAACGTTTTGTTTTTACTGTATTTTTAATCAAATAAATGCAGCTTTGGTGAGCAGAAGACTCTTCTTTCCAAAGCATTAAAACACATTGCTGTTGGAAAGTGTTGAAATGATGGCTATGGTGAAATGTGAGTATTTTTTGTGATGTGTTTTTAAATCTGATGTGTGTAACAGGGCAGATCTCAGCGGAGGCCTTCGCCAGGTATCTGATCAGTGAAGAGAACAGCGTCATTCCTGCAGAAAAACTGGACCAGAGTGAAGACATGACCTTCCCGCTCTCTCATTACTTCATCAACTCCTCCCATAACACCTACCTCACAGGTACCGCAACACACAAACACACACACACACGTTGCACACACACATGTTGGTTTTTGTGGTTTATGGGAACTCTCCATAGGTGTAATGGTGTTTCTACTGCACAGACTGTACTGTATGTGGTATTGTCCTACACTGAACCTACACCTAAACCTACCCCTTACAGGAAACTGTGTGCACTTTTAGTAAAAACAAAAAACACAATTTATTATGTTTTAAGCCTTTTGAATTACGGGGACACTGAAAATATCATCATAAAACACCTACATATTGTAACAACTACGTCATACCAATGTCATTATACACATTTGTGTCCTCATAAACCACATAAATACACACATGCACGCACACACACACACACACACACACTTTGCCTTGCTATCCTTGTGGGGACTCTCC
>JAUCNO010000623.1:85591-101592 GCA_032353835.1 Enteromius viviparus | reverse complement strand
CTATCTATCTATCTATCTATCTATCTATCTATCTATCTATCTATCTATCTATCTATCTATCTATCTATCTATCCTGAAAAACACATTTATTTTAGAAATGTTGACTCAGAAATTGTTCGTAAATCTACCCATCTATTGTTCTATCAAGTCTATCCAAAACCAAGCTGTCAACCAGCAGCTAATGACAAACAAACATGACAGATTGCAGACTACCACACCTTGGCATTTCAAAAGTAAGGTAACAAAAAAAGTGTAAGGAGGAAACAGTCCTTCTGGTTACCGAGGCATTCTGAATTCCTCCTCCAGCCCTCTCTCCAAAATCCCCAGGTGCTGTTGCGGGCCCCATTAGCGCCCGAGTCCCTGCCTCCAGCAGGCCATGCGTGTCCCCAATGACACTTTGTTGGATGGGAACCAAGTTTTTCCCCCTCTGCAGTCAGACAGCTCACTTCTGTCCAATCGCAGGACAGGGAGAGATGGGGGTGGAGTCCTGGAGAACAGGGCCGTCCCGGTGGACAGGTGGAACAGAGGAACATCATGAGCTGAACAACAGTAGGACAGGAGGACAGAGGGTGAAACGTGACTGTCAAAAAATCAGTGTACTGTTGATTAGGCCACATGTGTGCGTAAAGCAATAGCGCATACAAAAAGAAAAATCCTGTCATTTACTCACCCTCGTGTCTTTTCAAACCCATGTGATTTTCTTTCCACATCAGTCGGCCTAATAAACGAACAAATGTTGATAAACCTTTCCTTTAAAAAATTGACCATGAAAGTAACATTTTGATTAATGAACATTAAATAAATTTATGGGGATAAAAATCTCCTGAGGCAACATTCCTTATTTTAGTTAAAAGTTGAACCAAAGAAAAAAAAACAATACTGTGTACTGTTATTTATTCGACTTATATTTCTGTACAAATGCATACATTTCAAGTTTTGCAATTTGCTTTGAAGCATTTCTCCTTAAGAGTGCTTCACATTCCTCATTTGAAAGTCTTTTTGAATGTAATGCACTAAGTGAATAAATGTGAATGGTGTAAAACAGCCCTGAAATGCATTGTTGTTGAATGTGTGCGAAATGTAAACATCGCATTTGCTTGTAAAGACCCAATAGTGCAGAATAAATTTGCATACCAGATGAACATCAAAAGATGCCCAGTGTGTCACAAAGCTCCGCCTTCGTTCTAATTACCTGGCTGGTTTCATCAAAGATTTGTAAATTTAAAGCCGTACCACGCTGCATCTTACGATATCATATGCAGAAACAACATCTAATGCAAGACTTGTATGATGATTTTTTTTGTGAGTATCGTGCGATACTAAATAGCAAATGACTTTGAATGAGTCGCTTCAACAGTTCATAGTTCAGCGATCAGCAGTGTTCGCACACCATCACACATCTGCTGTTGAAGCTACGGGAGCTCTGGGTCAAGAACACCTCCACCTTGAAAAAATTACTTGCAGCCTTCGGGGCAAATGCCCCCAGTCTTCATCAGTTCACCCTGCTGTTGTGTTGTTTACTCTGAGGCCATGAAATGAATGCATGGATTGTTTTCAAGGTTTTTGTCTACCTTATGTAACCTGCACATTAGGGTTTGCACTGCTATAGGGTGGCAAGAATTGAAAACGATGTAAGAAACAGAAACACAGTGTGTTCAATAGATACTGTTGTTTAAAACCTACTCGCTGTTCGCCTCACAAACCTACAAAACATGACATGACCAGGGAGCTTAATGCATTGCAAGCCATTGTGAAAACTGTAGGTCTGTCCCTCACGGTCTCGTGTTCATCTGTGAGGAATTCAACATGGCGTCTAATCTGACTAAAGTCTATTGCGAATACACATTCACTGTTGTGGAGCGAGTAATTCACTTCTTTTCTATCAGAGTTGAGCTTTATGCTCACAGTTGTGGGATTGACCGTGTTAAGAGAAGTCCAGAGCATCAAAATGTTTGGGAATGCTTCAGTTCATGCAAATATCAAGTGTAAAAATGTGGGAAGCAGCCAATACTAAATATCAGTAACAAATTAAAAGTCAAATATGAGAAGTAAAACAAAATGTCACTATACAGTAGAAACGAATGCGACTTGTGTTCATCATTTTAAAAATAGAAAGAATTTTGTTACAAAAACCCATCGATCTGCTTCAGAAGACATGTGTTAACCCCCCGGAGGTGGGTGGGTTGGTTTTATAGCAGTTGTGCGTTCTTTGGAGCTTCAAAATAATAGCCACCATCCAGCATTAACAAGCTTGGAAGAGCCAGGATCTCACAGAAATTCGTACATAATTTAAAAGTTGGCTAAATCGTACGACCTCACTCATACAAATTCATATGACTTCTTCTAAATCTTACGTATTTTACGACTTGCCAATTCGTATGAATTTGTACAAATGATCTAAACCTAACCCCGCCCCTAAACCTACCCAGAGGTGAGACTGCGTCGGAAAGTCATACAGTATACAGTATACCCAGGATGGCTTGAGGGTGAGTAAGTTATGGGATCATTTTCATTTTTAGGTGAACTAATGGACATTGTTAGCTAATCTTTATACATCAATGTCTGCAAAGAAAATGTTCCTAGTTCACATAAATCCACAAAAACAACAAAAAATGCTGTATTATGCGTTGGCAGTGTTATTCTGTGAAGAAACGCTGCTGATAAAGACTGAACGCATAATACGCAAGTGCATGATGTTTTCACACTTCCGCACTTGCAAAAACTTTTGCATTTTCAGGCCCCCAAAACGCTGTTTTCCTGTAAGTCAGCAGCCAAAACACATAAAATGTTTTCTGTTTTAACTGCATAAACTGATTTGCGTAAACAGGACTTACGTGAAGAACCTTGTTTACTGTCTTTTAGTTGAAATCAGATTGGTTTGGGACACAGTGTGGATCTGGCTACTCCTCCCTGTTCTTCAATGTGAAAGTAAGCCATTTCCTGTGAATGTGCAAGACTTCCGGTTCATTAGCCCCCATAGGGAAATAATAGAATAACAAAGCACAGTAAATGGTAAAAGTACTTGCACTACAGTCACTACTATAATCATTGCATTGATAATCTAGATAACACATTCAAATAATTTGGGAAGACTCAACAATTTGCAAGCAACAAAAGAAGCTGTTATCTACAGCTAAACAAAGCTGGAAGCATACCATAAGCCAGACCCCAAATTTTTACAAATGACTAGAAATGTACCAATCTTCCCGGAGAATAGGGAAGTCACAAAATTAAAGATGAATGACACAAGATAATTCCTGCAGTGATTAATCTTACTTTATTACATAAATTCTAAACATTCACTTTCTTGAAGTTCATAATACAGTTTTAATAGTACAGTTTATATTGTTTAGGGTAATAGGATTGATTGTAAATTGATGAATCAAGAACTAAATAAGTTATCCATTATTTCCTTAAAACAAATATGTGTATTTTTTCTTTCAAATATATATGTAAAATATGTAGTCTAAATGGTTCTGGTCATGCAAAATCTATGCCATTTGATGAACTAAAATGATAGCAATGCTTGCAGAAACTTCACACTTGAGCAGTTTAGATTTTATTTTCCAATAAACTCCACGGCCTGATTTATTTTAGATTTTGATATCAGCCGTGAACAGCAGGTGTGTTTCTGGGTAATGGCAGTTGGATCGTGTCCCATTTGCTCACAGACAAACAGCACAGACAGACATGGACACATAGAAAGCTGCTCAGTTTAATGTTCATTTAATGTAGGCTTATTTTCTGTTATTGGACTTTAAAATCACTTTTATTTTAAACTGCTGACGGCAGGAAGAGGAAAAACACACTGAAATGAACTGCTGCACTTTCCCTCGGGCATGCAGGTCTATTAAAGCCTTTCACGCAGTCGTTTCTCTTCTGAATCCTCTTATGCTGTGAAACGTGACTTTGGACAAGATGTCAACAGAATATGAAGTTCTTAGAGATGAACTCTTTAATAGCTTTGAGCCTCTCAGCAAGATCCACGCTGTTATAAATGATCTGTCATCACTTTTTACTAATGGAAGTTAAATATGTCTCTTATTAGTCTTTCTGGGGCGCCAATAAACTTATGATTTATATAAATGACGGGGACTCATACATGTTTAATCAATGACTGTTTCATGTTCATTCCTATGAAACTGAAACTTCACATTGTATGGGTATCTGAAAAGATCAAAGTTGTAGAAATGCTATTGCACTTTTTAGAAACACAGACAGGTAGTTTACTATGAAGCAGGGCTGTTAGAAATCTTGTATGAAAGTTTATTTCATTTTAAAAAAAAACCTCACCATATACATGATTCTACAAAATGAAAAAAAGTGTTAAATATTAATATTTTATATTTCTGTAACAATGTATTTTGTGTGTCTGTGTAAACGTGTGCAATTTTAGTCAAACATACGCATAATTATTGTCAGAATGTATGCCAGTATGATTTTATCTATTAATATATATATATATAAAATATTAAATATGTAATAGTATTAATATAATTGTAGTAGTATTCATATAATTATGCAAATTGTATATATGTCATTTTAATAAAACTCTGAAAATAAAATGTTGTATACCAGTGTGATTGTATCTATTACATACAAGCACAAAAAGATATATATTTTTCAGATATTCTATAAATATTTCATATTTTTGTACAATTATAGTTACATATATTATATAAATATAAAATGTATATTTTAAATATGTATAAAAGTACGGCCTTTGAAACCCCGCAGCAGGAAATCTGTGTAGGCATTGTATGACGGCACAACACACATAATTACAGCATTTGTTTTGGAATGACTGTTTACAGAGTCCCCTAAATGCATGTGCCATTTAAAACATTACTGTCCCGTATTTCTGTTATGTAATTTTAGTTCTCCTTTCTCCAAACAGACTCACACTCGGAACATAATTGCCGTCTTTCTCTCCTCTTCAGACCTCTGACTGCTGAGATCAGGAGTGTTTCCCCGTGCCCAGGCCCAGTGCCAATCCGATGCCAATCTGACATGCAAATGAGCTCCTGGCTTCTGCTGTGGTGTCATTTTATGGCAGCCCTGCACCCATCACTCCCAGAATGCACTGCTTCCCACACCGCCTCTGCTCCTTAAAGCATCTAATTAAAACAGCCGATCCCTCGGCCTCACCCCTCCCCTCCCCAGTCTCTCACACCATTCCACAAGAGAAATGATTATTAGGAATTTAATAGGGAGAGTTTTGTGTCCCAGGCCATCTGTGTCCCGGAGAAGGCTGGAAATTTAGGGAGGGTTGACGATGTGACTAGAGCTGTCCTTTTTTTCCCCCTCTCTCTCTCTCTTTCTCTCTCTCTCTTCGGGAATTATTATTCACTTCTGCAGCCAAAGTTTAAGGTGGTAAATCACCATTGTGGGGGCAGAGCATTTTTCACTTTTAATCACCCAGATTATTTCTAACAGCTATTTATTTTAGGCAATGCCAGACTCAGAGGGATTGTGCCCTTTAACCATTCAAGACACTGTTTGTCCATTTAAATAATTGCTATTTATCAAGACTGAAATTCTGCAACTCTTCATTGTATTCAATAAATTAATTAACACAGCAAATAAACTATTTAAATACATTTCTCATTTCATCCTCACGGATCAAATTTTCCAAGACTTATGTTTTGGATGTTATTTCCATGGAATGATAAAAAAAATACATAAATTAATTATTTCATTTTAATTAATAATAATAACAACAACAACAACACATTTTAGGCAAAAAAAAAATCTTTCTGTCTTTCATTTCCTAATTGTATCATCTAGCTAATTCTAAAATCCGATGTAGAAACAATTTTAACTTAGATATTGCTAGTAATATGCACAGTTACAAAAAACAGCAAAAAATACATTCAATTAAAATTGAAATTGCAATGAAAATTCTTTTCATTTAGAACATATACTCCAATAATCTTAGCCTACATTGCAATTCATGATTTGTGGCATATACTGTAAGTTGTAATGTATTGTAAATGCGATTCATATTTACTTGTGACATGTTGACAATTAAGCCATGGGGTGCAATTATGAGCCACTCGTTAATTGATTCACTTTACAGTAAGTTGATTGTCTGTGTTTATATATATGCATATATGCATGCATTATGGATAGCATTTTAATATGGGTCGCATGGACCCATAAAGAACAGATATGAATGTAAAAACTGTGGCCATATAAAAGCCAGACTGACGCCCCCGGCTCTGCCACCCACACAGAATATGCCATATGCTGCTCTATACTTTACCTCTATAGACTCCAAGAGAGAGAGAGAGAGAGAGAGAGAGAGAGGGGGCACAATCGTGGTTAACCTCTCAGTCAAAGGAGAGCAAATGCATGCCAACCATTCAGACCTTCACCCCCGAGACTGTTTGCCTGCAGATCTCTCTCTCTCTCACACACTCAAACACACACACTCCTCCTGTCAGGGAGCAGCTGTCAGAGGCTGACTGAAGGAGAGGATGAGTGTGAGAGGAAGGATGGTGTCATTGGCCTGGAGGTTTCCAGCTCCAGAGACTCACATGTCAAACACAGAGACACATTTTCACACTCTCAGCAACAGAGCAGGACAAGATGATGTCATAGAGGAGCAAACACCGGCACGGATTTCATTTACCTTCACTGCGATTCTATCAATATTTATTTTCCTCTTTTTATGAATTGTATTTAAATGTATATTTTATTGCACATCCAAATATAAGAACGATGTTTAAGTTAAAAGTTATCCTTGCTGCTTCCGCGTATATTTTATACCTGAATGAATACAAATATATTTATTTATTTATTTATTTATTTTACCATAAATACTCATACACCGTCGTATTATAATTTTAATGTATATTTTAACCTGTATAGAGAAACTTTAAAACAACAAATACACAGCGGACAGACATCTGTCAGCGACTCAGGTTCAGATGAATGGTGTGTTTATATTGGATTTCTTTGTTTAGGCCTATGTGAAAAAATAACAAATATTTGCTAATGCTAGCCTATTTTATCTAATACATATTTTAGTCTTCGTACACTTAAATACCGATTTGTGTGGCGTTTACTGAGAGCCGGTCAAACTCTGAACCCTGAAGTATTCTGTCCGACCTCGACTATTCGTTTGACTCTAAAGAAACAAAAAATAAAACGTTTTAATCATTTATTGTGGTTATTCTTATTATTATTAAGGAAAAGAAGAAGAGGAAGAAGATAAGAAGAAAAATAATGAAAAGAAAATCACAGAAGTCTTGCTTCCTGATTGAATTTCGTATTTTATTTTTACAATACGCGACGCGAGCTTGAAAGGTTATATAATAATAATAAAATCATATAATTAGTGCTAAATATAAAAGTGTTATTTAAATTATAAATCACTATATTCCAACTGTCATTTCAGAGATGTGTTATCCGACATCTGAATGTCTACCTTGTTGATCTATGAAGCAAAAAATGTGTAAATTCGTTAATAATAGTCACGATCGTTTAAATAAACATTACAGTCCGTTATTTGGATAACATACATTATTAACAATCTTGTAAAGGGCCATAACGAATTCAACATGTTCATGCTGAAACCCCAATAGAGCACTTATATCCAAATATGAATAAACATAAGGTCGAACCCAAACAATTGCTAATTGAATATTTATTCTTTTAAGCTTTTTTTTCTCCTTCAATATCACAAAATAATTTCAAACAATATAAGTGTGTTTAGATCAGATCGTCAGGTGTAAGACTCATTTGTGCTGTAGAGAATTTATCAACTGTATAGAAATATAATCCGTTTTTGAAGAATATTTAAAGAAGTTATTTAGTGCTGACATAAAGTTTACAATTTACCGAACGCGTGCGGTCACGGGAATATTTAGAAGAAGCCATTCAAAGTTTTATGGTTTTTAAAAACTTTTTACTTTTATTTCCTCTTATTAAATAACCTCAGTCATCAGTTATGAATGTTAATAATAAATATCACATCTCATATTTCAAGACAGAGATGTCGAAATTAAAGTCTCATGCCAAGCAATATATTTAGGCTACTGACATGCTGATTTAAAACGTTAATGTCTAGTATTTTCAAATATTAATTATATTAATTTTCATCTTCCAGGTTACTTCCTCAAGAAAGAGCATGAACACAGTTGATCACATTCAATATTTATTAAGTTGATCGAAGTGAGCTCCTCGAGTTCACATCATTCACAAGACCCGACGCTCCTCAGAGAATAAACTAAATAAACAGGAAGAAAAAAAAAAAAACATTTACATAGCAAAATCACAATAGTTTCCTTAATAATTGACATTATGCGGAATCGGTCAGAGTGGTGAGTATCTAGAGTTCAAAGACACAGAAGTCTAACGAATAGTAAAATTCACACAATAAGGCTATTTACATGTCTGCACGGAGATATATTTGTCATTCTGCGTTGCATAGTTCCATTATTGCTGTCGTGATTTTGTGTTTCATGTAACACACAAATAAATCCATTTGCACAGGATATGAGACAAGTTATTTAAAAAGTCTAAGAATTTAATTTCCATCTTTTTTTATTCATTGATTGTAACAGGCCAACGCGTCAATGCATGAGCAACATACACTCTTACAAATAAAGGAGCTTCCTGATGAACTTATTTTTGTCTAAATAGAACCTCTGAAGAACCTTTTTGTTTCACAAAAGCTTACTGTGACAAAAGAAGGTTCTGCATAAAAAGGTAAGAATGGAATGGTTCTTCAAATATCATTTGACTGAATGCTTCGTGGAAATAAAAATCCTTCTTCTATGGCACAGCTGTAAAGAACCTTTTAAGCACGTTTATTTGAAAGAGTCTGCATTGTAAAATAAATAGAATAGTTTTTTTTCTTTCAATATCGTGTATCGAAATCAAAAGAAAACCATCAGCAACAAGCACTAATTAATTAACAGATTAGTGTAACTGGCATCCCACCCCTATGCTCGCTTTTAATTATGGAAACCCGTATTTAATTCGTCCTGGCTCTGGAACGATTGGCTGCGGGGATGTAAGTCGTAAGGAAAATGGCTGTCTTGGGAAACGCGGTACATAGAGCCCCGACCGGGAACGTTACAGTATCTCATCCCATAATGGCAGTTCTTACTGTACTCGACTTGGTCCTCGTGCTTTTTTAGCGAGAAAATCCCGTTGTAATTAATCGGGGGACTCATTTGGCCGTCAAAATGAGGACTGCTGCTCTCTGGAGAGGCGCTGTCGTAGTAGGACTCATAGGACGCGTAATAGTTGTACGGTCGGAACGGCTTGACGCCGTCGCGGGGCCCAGAGCTAAGGCCGGTGGGCGTGGCCATTTCCGCGTTAGGATAAGCGTACAGAGAATCGTACTGAGGCCTGCCAGAGAACGACACGTCCCCGTTTTGGTCCGTGAGGAAATTTCTGGCGTTCAGCTGCAGGCAACCGGCAACCAAGTTAGTGGTAGGCTGTGACAAGCCCTTACACAGGGTCTGCACGAACGCCAGCAGGTCGGGTCTCTTTCCTGCGCTCAGAGTCTCAGATAGAGCCCATATGTAATTCTTGGCCAGCCTCAGTGTCTCGATTTTTGAGAGTTTTTGCGTTTTTGAGTAGCACGGCACGACTTTGCGCAGGCTCTCGAGTGCGTCGTTGAGGCCGTGCATGCGGCTGCGCTCGCGAGCGTTTGCTTCTTGCCGGCGCACTTTGACGCGTTCGTTGCGTCCGTCGGAGAATTTCTTTTTACGCGGACCTTTCTTCTTAGGGGCACCGTTCTCGTCCTCTCTCTCCTCCTCTTCTCTGTCCGTGTTGTCGTCCTCTGTCTCCTTGAGCTCGGCGCTGCTGAGCGTCTCTTGACGGGTGAAGGTGGCACCAAACTGAGAATCGCGCATCATGTCTGGGTCTTCAAATGGTACGGTTAGCATCGTCCCTGTTACATAAAGAACAATTTTAAATAGTGGCTTTGGATTTATGAATTAAAAAGAATGGGATTAGCTTTATTTGAACATTTTACTATACAAAATTAATTACACAATGTTTTTAAGAATTGTAAGATTTTTTGAGAAATTTATAAAACCAAAACGTGACTTTCTATGTAAAAAGGATTAAAAATACGTTTAATATTTATCTGTAAAATACCCCCCAGATATACCTAAATTGTATAAGTTGCAAGTTAAAACAGTGCCATCGTTTACAGTCTATGCCACTGTATTTGGTATATTATTGTAATATACTAAATTATCATCCCCCAAAAAATATCTTTAAACATTTAAAATGTAAACATTTAAATTTAAAATAGATAAATAAAAGTTAACACATGCAGAAAAAAACACATCACAACGTGTTTGTCATTGAAATCTAGGCCTACAGGCTGTGTATTTGTAATCGTTGATGGTTTCTAATACGCATACATTGAAACATGTTACAATATACCCCGTATGATCATAAATGATGGTTCTAGTTTTTAATCATATCATATACAGAAATCTTAGGTGTTAAAGCCTACATGAAATCAAATGAGAACCTGCTGATTCAGATACTAGTTTAACGCCTATTAACATGATCACCTATTAAATAGCTACGTGAAATTGCATCAATCGACTCAAAATTAAGTTTGTGTCAAGCAAACGCATTTTACACAACCGGTTCTATTGTTATATTTCAGGAGGCTGGTGGTCATGTATATTAATTTCAGTCATGTAGCCCATTTCTAATTGGTTTAACTGGTCGATGTTACTTACACAGACTAACAACAAATTAGCAACGGCGAACTCAAAATCGTGCCATAAAGGTGAATTGTTTGCACGGCAGAAAAGACTGGAGCTATGCGCGTGACTGTTTATAACAAACACAACAACAACAACACATGCATGCCCAAACTGATGCTCTTAAGCAGACTGGCTCTCCATGGCTCACCTGTTTCTTCAGTGTTCAGCTCGCATGTTCGGATTCCTCGCGTCGCGCAGAGCTGCCTCCCATGTGCTTGATGTGAAGCTGTAAGAATTCCTTTAATCTCCCTCTCTCTCTTTCACAGAGAAATGACACCCATGCCAGGCACCAGCGCTGGTACCCATGCCATCTGCCACTGACGTTTTGTTGGTCACGTGACGCGGTCTCAGGGGACCTTCATTCGGCTCTCATCATCTGGTGCGCGCGGTAATGGGCACCGGGAGGCTCTCATTTACCGTCAAAAAACTCCCGAGTTAAAAAAAAGAGAGATTAATGCCAGTTCTGCTGCAGCAATAGCGGTGTAGAGACGGCTAAATGATTTAGACTTTAAAGCGAAGCGTGTATTTGATTGTAGGGCGACGAATGCTGCAGGCAAGAGCAAATCAGTTCACGAATGCGTGTTATAGAGTCGTCTGATGGATAATAAATGCTCAGATATTACATAAAATCTCTGCACACTTACATATGAATAACAGCCTGCTCGCATAAACATGTTGAAGAGCATTCAGTTGATAAACAGAGCAAAGAATGAATTCTGTCGTGATGTACTGAATCAGTCAAACTCTCACTTAACAGTGCTGGTAATTATGATATTTAGATATTTCAAGGAGAACGGGCTAGTGGCTATATTGCAGGAAGGTTTTGAGTCTACAGTCCAATTAAGATCATTTTTGTAAATTCTGTATGACTATTCTGTTTTATTTCCAAATATCACAAATACTTTTGCCATATTTCTAGGTTAAACAAATGAACACAATAAAACTGAGAAAACAAAACACTGATAAACAAGAATCATATGATGAAGGCGGGTTTAAATAAGATATTCTCAGTTTAAGTTTGTGTGTGTGTTTTAAATGTTTATTGGCCAAACATTATGGTTTCATATAGGCCCAAAGTTTCTGTTGAGTTTTTTTTTTTTTTTTGCGGTTTAATGGATTGCTTTTTCTTTCAGAATTGTTTTAATGTTATGAAATTGTTGAAAAATGTTATCAATTCAGAAATTTTAATCTTAGACTTTAATGTCAGACCGGGGCAAGTTGTCACACATTGTAAATGTTACATTCATTAGTCAAAAACCTTTGTTTTTTAATATTATATAGTTATAGTTGATTTATTGCTTTAAATGTTAGAAATTCTATATGAAAACATTATGCATTTCAAAAAGTAATGTTTTACTATATATATATATATAATTACTTTGTTTGTTTGTTTGTTTGGTGGGAGAGGCGTACATAAACCGTGTATGAAAACCATGCTCCACTATTGCTCTATACACTTCTTTTAGCTTGTTTAATTTTGTATATTTTTAAATTACATTTGGTTAAAGTTGCCCTGGTCTCTTCTATTCTGTGCATACATTTACCATAGTAATTACTCCGTGGTACTTTCAAGAACACCAAGCTAAACCACTCTAAAATATTTGTGCTGGTGTTAGAGACTGTTGTGTTAAGTGCTCCTGTAGTTTGGGCCCACAGTGTATGACAACTATGAATCTCTGTAGTGCAGTCTTGCGAGAAGACTGTTAGAAGTGCAGCTGTGTTTAGTTTACGCTTCATCGTTCTTAAATCATATAGCAGACAAACTACTACTTTTCCAGTAAGTATTTCTCTGTGCAGCAGAGGGCAGTCCCCAAAACACCAACATTTGGACACACACACACACACACACACACACTTACATTCACGCACACTCTGCCCCCCAAAACGCCTCAGCTGGCATTCTGCACGTTCTGGTCCAGTTCACACCAGCATCTGATGAGTCAAACTCCTCATTTCAGACTAATCAGTTGACTGCACTAATTGCAAATGCAAATATGCAAATTTAAATTAATTAATTACTCCACTAATTAGTTCTCTGGTCTTTTCAGGTAATAAATCATTGTGTAGTTGAAAGAAAGAGATGGAGAGAGGAAGGGGAAATGCATTTATCTGCCACCTAATACTCTTATAGTGATTCACACATGCTCAACATGAGTCCAGTTACACGCCGAGGTGAAGGTTTGGAGGAATTCCAACGGGAATTACTTTTGAATATGCCTTCTGACAATTTGAATCACATAAGACTAATTTAATAACAAAAACCCAACTAACAAAAATATGTTCTTAGAAAGTTTTGCTAATGTTCTCATTAAATTATGAAAACATTGCCTCTGCATGTTCTGTGAATGTCCAAAATGCCCAGTTTTATAAGGTAAACTAAAATTTGAATGTTCTCTAAAGATTCTAAAACAAATAACATTTAAAGTGGATTATGGATATTTAAGAAATGACCTTCATGCGGTGTGTAAGACAGTCTGTGTGAATAAAGACATCCTGCAAAGTTTAAAATCTAAAATCAGTGCATAAAGTTATTGTCTCTCAAAAGAAAGACGACACAGAATCGTTGAAATGAGTTGTTTTTAAAACGAGGCCCATGCCGTTTCATCTTGACATCAAAATTAATCATTAGCATATTGCCGCCCAATTGTTGATCTTTTCTGTTGGTCTAAATGAAAATGCAAATTCGTTCTTAGCCACTACCTGCCACTCTTAAAGCATTAAAAGCTCACCAACACTGCGTTAAATGAAATTGACCAATCACCGGAGGGGTGGGTAAAAATAAATACAGATTTGAAACGCACTGACCTTGCATGCATGGCAACCTGTTGTTTGGGACTCCAAAAACCAAACTTTCATAACCCAAAACTATAGACCAAAATCCAACTAAAACAATTTAGTGAAAAAAAAATCATTCTAATAACAATTGTGTTTTGAGAACATTATTAGAGACCAGATTACTTTGCATGAAGACTGTATTTACAGAAGAACGTTTGTTTATAACCTTACCAAAATGTTCTGAAAACATGACTGGAAAAGTACAGTGCCATTGTTTTCTGGAGGTCAGTCAGTCTTAATCCTTTTAATCAGCAAGGACACATTAAATAGATCAAAAGCAACACCAATGACATGCTAAATGTTTCTATTTCATATGAATGTTTGCTTTTTAATCTTTCTGTACATGAAAGTATTATAGAACAAACTATCATTGTTTTCCACAAAAATATAAGGCAGAACTGCTGACCTACTTCTATCCAACAGGATTATTATCCAACTAGAAGTTTCACTTCTTTTGAACTTTAGTATATCATCTACACTGCCCATCCAAATTAAAAGTCCCTTCTCACATCTCAAAGATTCTTAATGGGGTTAAGGTCTGGACTTTGTTGTGACCAATCCAGCTTTGAAAATTATGTCTCATGCTTCCTGAACCATTCTTTTACAAATTGAGCCTGATTAATTATGGCATAGCCATCTCGTGCATGGAATAACATGGTCATTCAGTATAGCCAGCTAACTTCATGCTTATAGACCTAGACCTGAGGTCTGCAGCATCCACAGATCATAGCATCTATTTGCTTAGTTAAATCCATGTTGTGATTTTGTTTGGACTTCAATGCTATATTCCATCTGAGTTAATAACGGTACCACCCAGTATTTTTCCTCAGGTTTTTAGCAGCTATATGATAGCTATAAACCTGGATGATTGCTTTGCTATTCTTCCACCTGTAAATGAGGCTTTTTGTTGCCACAGCGATGACAGCTCGTGCTCGTCAGCTGTTTTAATTATCACATTATCAGCGTTTAAAGGCAGTGTGACGAGCCGAGTTGCTAATGAAGGTGCTGGAACTCTCACAATGAGACGGAGATGAGACAAACCGCCTGCCAGAATCACAGGTGACACACCGCTGCTGGTCCGATCCAGAGCTATCTATGCAGGCGGAAAAGAAGGATGTGTCAGAGAAAGATGCGTGTACCTTTCCTTGAGTAAACCACTTAAAAATAGACCCTTTTCTCCCCGCAGATGTTTCTTGCAGTGGCATTAACTAACACCTAAACTACTGACAGGCGCACCCTCGCCTCACTTTTCATAATCACACCTTTACCGTGCTGCAAAAGCAAAAAGCACCCGGATTTCCAACACACACACACACACACACGATCAATCAAAACACGATTGTTACACAGAGATTCCATCATAACAGGTGCATCTGCTGGATTTCAGTCTTCCTGTTCAAGGTGTGTTTTAAGTTCTTCCTGTGATCTTTGCTTCAGAATTATCGACTTATCAAGAGACATCACTAAGAAAAAACATTTATGGGATTTCTAAATCTCATTTTCGTTTTATTTGTGTTACTATTGTTTTATTCAACCCAGTCACACAGCAGTTCGTGACAATATCACGAAATTAGCCTAAAATCTATTCATTCGTGACAGGGACACGAATATTTCATTATTTTCGTGACTCCAGCACGAATGTAATACTACGATCCCATTGGATGCATCCTTCCATGCTGGACTTACGAAAGTCAAGTAAAAAATGTGTCCGTGCCACGAAAAAAAAAAAACGTGCGAGTGGGCTGTTTTATTCGTTTAAATTCTATATTAAATTCCTGGCATTAGCTCTAGGCCATTCCAGGCATTTATTCCCCTATTACTGTTTCAAACCCATATATCTTAAAAAAGGACAAAACATTCTAAAATATGAGATAATTCCTAAAATCAAATCTGATAATCTACAGCTTTGAATGAAGAATAGACCAAAGCGTAAAGGTTAAATGCGTTGAAAATTGTTCATTTCAGTATCAGTTAGTATTTATTACAGTACTTGCTAATGTTTTGAACTACAAAACTTTTTTATATATTTCAAATTTGTTTTATGCAGTTTTAGTCATTTAAAGTATCTTCAAGGCAACTAAAGATGTTAAAGTTAGTTGCATTTCTCATTTTTAAGCTTTTTAAGTTTTTCAAACATTTTGGAACCAGTGTTAATTTAGTATTTATTATATGCTGTTATAGTATATTATATAAAATTTCTAAATTAGCTTTTATTTGTATATTTCTGTATTTAATTTTAAAGTAATTTATGTGATTTTGTCTATTATTATTTTTATTATTATTATCATTTTTTATCAACAAAAATATAAACGCAACACCTTTGTTTCTGCTGTTTTTCAGTAGATGGACTTAAAGATCTAAAATTCATTCCAGATACACAATATTACCATTTCTCTCAAACATTGTTCACAAATCAGT
>JAUCNO010000623.1:66797-78039 GCA_032353835.1 Enteromius viviparus | reverse complement strand
CTATAGAATGCCTAGGCAATGTGTGAAGCGGCGATCATTTCACACTTTGCCTGAAACCAGCAGGCATTCTATACATTTCCTAGGCATTCTATAGAATGCCGGCATTTCACACATTGCCGGTAACATGTGTTTATATATATATATATATATGTTTTTTTTTTTTTTACTTATTAATATAAAATTTTAATGAAAATCATTTACATGAAATAAAAATCTTTGCTTAAATAATTTATTTTATTATTTAATTTATTATGTTATTGTTATTATTATTCATTTATTATAGTTATTATTAATTAATCTTTTCTAAATTAAAAAAATATTTTTATTTTATTTTACTGACCCCAAATGTTATTTTATATTTGGGTCAAAGACAAAAAAGGGTTTAACTAAAAAAGTTATATGTGCAATACTGCTTTAAATTGTTCTTGTCCCCTGCTCACCCTGCAAAAGAAATCTGTTAATGGCTTTAATGGCAATTTTGTTTTTATTTTTCTGAACCAATCTTGTCAGGCATATTTACAACAAAAATCTATTGATGACACATTAAAAGATGAATTACTTTCACCTAAATACTAATTCATTGTAATTTTACACTTAAAAACAAAATGACATTTCATGGCTTTCTTATTCTTTTATATATTTTTATATGTACAAGTCAGAATAAGCATGTTGTATGAATTTTTTTACATAAATATTGTGTTACACTGAAAGACAATGTAACATTAATTCAACCATCAGACATTTTGCTCTCCAAAAACACATTAAAAACCTTAAAAAAGTAGATCATTTAATTACATTCAAAGTGCTTTCTACACTGTCCGAAATAAAGGTACAAAAGCTGTCACTGGGGCACTTTTCAAAAGGTACACTTTTGTACATATTATATGTACACCTTAAGTACTTATATGTACCTAATATGTCATAAAGTGAATTTTTTATATACAAACATGTACCTTTTGAAAAGGTACCACCCCATTGACAGCTTTTGTACCTTTATTTTGGACATAAAAGATATGGACATAAAACCACTTTTATGAATTACTATTGATGCAGACATCTTAACATCTTTGACCCATTTTATCATATGCATTAAGTGTCTAATATGTTGTTAGTGTCACTGCTAGTAGATGCAGTATTGTATTAAAGCAACAGAAATCTTTGTTACAGAATAAACATGTGTGTTTACCATCGAGTGTTCTCTTGTCTTCATCTGCTGGTGATTCTGCCTCTTCAGACACTTCTCCTGTTCACAGAAATCAGATTATTAAGAGACGAACAGACAACAAAAAACATCACAACAGACACTGAAAGCACTACTGTAAAACATTTTCAAAACAGCAGACTACAAATCTACTTTTTTGAATACTTTTGCAAAATATAGAGAAGTGTCGGCGGTGATAGCCTCGTGTAAATAATCAGCGCTACTGCATTTGGGTGTCCCGACTCTATTCTGCACATAGCCTTAATATTATTACTCCTCTGATTTTCTAACTTGCAAACTAAAAGCATCAAAGTGGAGTCACTCTGACTTCTGTCTGTACTGATGGGTCACTTTATCCACTGAATTACAAGGATAAAAAAGATCAACGCATTTATTCACATTCACTTGTTGTCTCTGAATGATGAAACTGAGGTATTCTTTTACTCTATTCTACACATAGCCTTACTATTGCTTTGCGTATCCACCAGAGGGCAGTCAATACAAAAGTTACACCGGAACAACATTAGCAATTACACTATTTGAACACAATACCGTTCTGTAATTTCTGATGCACCACTTTATTATTTGATTTGTCATGGGGGCTTTCTTCAGGGGGTCCATTTACCCCCCCTGGCTCCGGGTCGTCCTCTCCCACCCGGTCTTTCTCTGGTCCCAACAGCTCTGGGTCTTTTTTGTGCTCCTGGTTTTCTGCAGACGCCTCCTGCTGTTCCTCCTGCTCTCGTTTAGCCTTCTCCTCCGTCTCTGATAGCAGACACAGCAGGAGGTGCATTATTCACTTTTTGCTTACACAGAATGCATCAAATGAGCAAAATACTGCATAAGTTCGGATGAAAAATACCAATAATATTTCCCAGTTTAAGTTTTGTGTTTCTCATCTCAATATATTCACATCCAAATTTACAAGGTGCATCCTGGGGTTTTTAAACAGTACTGAAGGATTTTACATGCATCATGGACACTCAATGGTTAATTTTCCTATACAACCCAACTCTATTCAAACATTTATTTCAAAATGACCATTTTTGCAGAGTGTAAAAACAGCACTAACTGAATGAAAACATCCTGCAAAGTTTTTAATCTGAAATCTGTGCACGAGTATAAAGTTGTCTCACAAAAGAATGAGTCGACTAAATGAATGAAACGGGTCAATTTTTAAAATGAGTCCCAAGCCATTTCATGTTGGTCTGAATGAACATGTGAATTTCTTCTTTTTTTGTCATGTATAGAAGCATAGGTACAATTACATTTGTCAAAAACTAATTTAAAGCATAAGCTTTTATATCAAAAGATTGTTCAGCTCCATGAGAAGGTTTATTTTATACTAATTTACTCGCTGCATTTCATTAAAGAGACATTAAAACGGTAATACTGTAAAACTGTTGTACAACTTAAAGCATTGATTTTTAATTTAATTATATTTTTTAAATAAGCTGATTATTCAGCATCATTAATCCAGCCTTCAGTTTCACATGATCCTTCAAAAATCACACAGATTTGCAGCTCAATAAATATTTTGTATTTCGTGCACAATTATCTTACATTCACTTTAATTCTGTGTTGCCACTGAGTTCCAGTGTGCAAACGATTCTGTTTGAGGATGTATTATTTTGCATACCAATGCATAATGGACAGTTTTTTCTGCACCTTTAGCTGCCTGCATCTTCCAGCGCTCTCTGTTCTGAGAAACCTGCTCGTTCCAGATGCCCTTGAAGTTCTTCAGGTCCACAGTGAGCAGCGAGCAGCTATGAGATCCACTGGCATCAGAACCAGAGCTATTCACACTGCTCCGCTTCGTATCTCCTGCAGTAACGCTGTTTGAGATGATGGGGACACAAATCACATTACAAATGCATCAGCAGCAATCACATCACTCCACTAAGCTTCTGTAACATCTCCACATCTACCTAAATTGTATTTAATACTCCATCTATTCATTCAGTTCTGTTGTTTTCCTGCTCTGTTGATCATTAATATGCTGCTACTGCTGCTCTGTCCCTTCTATGAACCTTTGATCTGTTTTAGTTGACTATAAAGTCCAAATGGAAGGGATATAAGTATGCAGAAGACGTTATTTGCTATGAAAAGAGAGAAGATGCTCAACAGCAGCAATTCAACGTCTATACCTAGAAAATCTAAAGTGACCTGCAAACTAAGTGGGGTCACTCGGACTTCTGTCTGAACTGATGGATCGTTTTGCAATGAATTACAAGGATGAAAAAGATCAGCACATTCATTCACATTCACTTTTTGTCTCTGAATGATGAAACTGAGGTATCTGAGCAGGACTGAATTGGATTTGCAGTCATGATTGTTATAGCATCAGTGAACTGAGTTTCGATAAAAAGACAAGCTTTGCCACGAGGCACTATTAGAGTGGCCTGAGCTCTAATTTGTCTGTCTTAATGTCCATTCATTATCTCTATTCCTGTACTGCAGAAACAAAAAACGCAAGACAGACTTCCAGACCTGCGGAAACCAGCCAGGCCTGAACTTGTGGCCTCTTCGATGAGCGGCGTGACGATCTTCTCGGTCATGTCCGTCAGAACCGTAAACGTGGGAACGACGATGAAGTCAATGAAACCTGCAGCAAAAGGTTAAAAAATGGCTTGATTTTTAAAGAAGCGTTTTGAGTAAAGTATCCCCATATGCGTGATCTTCAAGAAAGCAACGTGTTTCAACTATAAACAAGTTTAAACCTAAAATGCCTAATTTTTTCCTGTTAAGAAGTGTCTGCCAAAATACCAGCTGAAGATTTATTAATCCTTGGGAAATTCAAGATGTAAATGAGTTTGTTTCTTCATGGAAATAGATTTGGAGAATTAAGCATTACTAGTTGTTCACCAGTGGATCCTCTGCAGTGAAAAACATCCTGATAATCCACTCCAGTCCAACAATTAACATCTTGTGAAGAAAAAAGCTGCACGTTTGTAAAAACAAATCCATTGATAAGAGGTTTTTAACTCCAAACACTTGCTTGCAGCTAAAATACAAGCCCTCTATTCATAATATTTCATATCTATAATATATAAGATTAAAGATAACATAAGATCATATTATATTTTTAAAGATAAAATTAAGATTCACAGTATACAACATCTGAAAGCTGAATAAATTATCTTTCCAATTATGTATGGATAGCTGGGACAATATTTGAAAATCTGCGGTGCAAAAAATAGAACAAAAAAGGAAAATCGGCAACACTTTACAAAAAGGTATCATTTTTTAATGCATTAATTAACATGAACAAACAATGTAAACTGTTTTTGTTACACTGTTTATTCATCTTTATTAATGTTAAACAAAATACAGTCACTGATTCATTTTCATGTTAGTTCAACTAATGCTAACAAACACCACTTGTGATTTTAATGCATTAATAAATGCTGAACTTAAAATTAACTAAGATAAATAAATGCTGTAGAAGTTTTGTTTATTCTTAGTTCATGTTAACTAATGTAGTTGACTGTCACGGTTCATGGGTTCACAATCTCATTCATGCCTGTTGTGTGTATGAATGAGTAGGTGGGGCTGAGTGTGGGTAACAAGCTAACTAGTTCCAGCTGTGGCTCATTACCCAACACTATTCAATGTGTGCTAACCTGTCCTGTCTTCGTCAGTTCCTCTGATTTGCTGTGCGGAGCTCTGCTCTGGATTCCTGTCTTCTCTAACCAACTCAATATCAACTCTCTCTGGAGATTCTGCCTTCGTCCAGGATTGCCGCTGTGGTCCCTGCGCTATCAACCAGCATGTCCTGACAGCTATCACACTGTTTTGCCTTCACAGACGCTTGATTGGATTGACATTGTAACATTTTTAATGCAATTTTTCATTCTTCACAGTTGACTAAAATTAACCGATGAAGCATATTGTAAAGTGTTACCGAAAAATCTATCATTTTGACCCATACAATGTATTATTGGCTATTGCTATAAATATACCAGCGACTTAAGACTGGAAAAAAACAGTTTGTCAGGTAGGCTATATTTTGATGTAAGAGAACAACAGAGGATGGAGTTGTACACTAGAGAAAGCATTATTATGGGTGATGGACGGTTGATGGATTTGTTTCTTACAAACATTAAGCTTTTCACAAGACGTTAATTGTTGAACTGGAGCAGTGTGGATTATTGCGATGTTTTTATCAGCTATTTGGACTCTCGTTTTGATGGCACCCATTCAATGCAGAGGATGAATTAGTGAGATTCATCCAAATCTGTTCCAATGAAGAAACAAACTCATCTACATCTTGGATGGCCTGTGGTGGGTTATTTTTCTGCAAATTCCTTTAATATGCGTATTACAATTTAGCACAATTTCCCCAGTTGCTACATTGCAATTTAATTGCAAGCATTTGTGTCTTCATACTTGAAGTGTGTTTGTGTCACTCACCGATCTGAGACTGAGCCACCATTGTGGACTTACGGTCACACAGAGGCGAGAACGGTAGACCAAGTTCTGCCTCCTTATCGCCCTGCAAACACAAACAGATCATGCAACTGCATTGCTATAACAACACATAACACAGTATTATATGTGGCATTTCTAAATATATTCCAGAATTATTAAAGGGTTACTTCACCCCAAATTGTCATTAATCACTTACCCCCATGTTGTTCCAAACCCGTAAAAGCTTTGTTAGCCTTTGAACACAATTTATATTTTTGATGAAAACCGGGAGTCTTGTGACTGTCCCATTGACTGCCAAACAACTACCACTGTCAAGGTGCGGAAAAGTATGAAAGACGTCTGAATGCTCCATCTGCCATCAGCGGTTCGACCATAACGTTATGAAGCCATAGTGCCATCTTGGGCAGCATCTGATGGACACATATTACGTACTACAGGAATTACGAGTCTGGAACAACATGGGGGTAAGTGATTAATGACCAAATTTTCCCTTTAATATAGGTTTAATATAGGTTCCAATATGAAATGGAAAGACTAATGGGCAGTTGCTGCACTGGATCTGGTTTATAAAGATTTGTTTCGTATATGAAATATTCGCAAAACGTTTCTTGAAGGCAGACTAAAATAAACTGTCACGCTTTCATGTTGGGCCTGTCACGATTGATCTGCCTCCTGGAGTGTTCAGCTGCTGGAACAATACTAGACACACACACAGGAATAGCTCCAGTCCTCTAATCTGTCAATCAATCAAAGCATATTTATGTAGCCCACTCTATGGAAAATAGAGCTGTGAATGTGCTTTATAACAGTCACTTTAGTAACGGATAAACAGACACATGATGGCTAAGAACAGGAGGTAATACAGAGAATGCAATTCCCTTCTTTTGTTCACTATACAAAGCAACAGAAACAGGTAGAAGCTATTAGTGCATTAGGCCTGTGATGACAATCGATAACATTCAACCCAAAAAATATCAATGCATACCTACATTTTATATATTTATGTATATGAATTCTCTGTAGTGAATAAGCGCCGTCGGATTGAGTGGTAAAACAGCCCATGAAAACATCATAGTAATCCACAAGTAAGCTGCACATTTGCAATATTCTAATCCATTAAGAGGTCTTCACTTTAAACCATTGCTTTTTGCTTCAGTCCTATACTTCCTCCCCTGTTGTCACCTCACATCAAAATCTACCAACATAATTGTTTAGAACTGTTTTTGCGTGTAAACAGTGATTGATCTGTATATATTTCTCGCCTGATTCAGACAAGATGACTCTTTCACTGGAGGAAGCAATATTATGGATATAGAGATTTTCTCTCTAGCAGCAGTTGTTTGGACTCTTAAACTGACGGCACCCATTCACTACAGAGGATCCATTGGTGCACAAGTGCAATGTAGGCTACATTTCTTTAAGTCTGTTCCCATTATAAATCTTGGAGTAAATTTTCAGCTAATGTTATTTATTAATTTGTGAACTATTTAAGTTGGGAAACAGGCTTGAATGAAGGATCAATAGTATTTCCATAACCAATTTTAACATTTTAAGGACTTTATGTTCTACTGAAGAAAATTAAAACTTTTTCACAGACAGGACATTTAGGACAATTAGGATATTTAAGTAATTTTTATAAACATGCCTCAGAAAAAAACATTACTAAGGTGCACTTTAAGTTTTAAGATCACTCAGTGCAAGTTTCTTTCACTTGAAACAGCTCAGCTCTAGGCTTAAGCCTTGTCTGTGAAACTGGGGGTAAATGTCCTCAAAAAGTGAATTTTTTTAAAAGACTTTTCTGAAAAATAATAATAATTTTGAATTTAGTATACTTTGCTTACTCCTTTTGGAAACAGGTTTTCTTGCTTTAAGCATAAACAATTTGGCGAGGTTTTCACACAAACACACAACGTGAACAATCAAGGTATGTGAAATGAGTAATATTGCCAAATATATGCATGCACTGCTGTGATGTTTAAAAGAAGAGCAAAGTGCTGTCACGATTGATAAGTCACATAATCATGCCAAAGCGTAATTTTGGGACCTGCATTCGATAGGGCCGTGAAAGCCAGTTATTTTCAGAGGTTTACGTTCAGGTGTAAACAAGCTCGAATGACACGCTTCTCCAAGTGCTCTCATTTCTGCGGCCTGTGATAATCCTGGCGCAGGCTTACGTGTGATTGGATGAAAGGGCAATCAGAAGAGAACAGGAAGAGAGAGGATTACAATACATGGAAGAAGATGAGATTTTTCTGGCGGTGTTTTGCTCTTCTTTCACATACATGCAAGCGCAAACACTCGTCGAACACGTCTAAACAACAAAACGTGGCGGACCTGTAGAAAAAACTCCTCCAGCAGTGATGTAGTCCAGCGGTGGTGTAGATCCCAGTTCTTGGCTGGATGACTGATGTCAGCCGTGTGTAACAGCAGAGACAGAGCCTTGGGTTTGTCAATTCTGAGGAAAACACACATCAATCTAATAAAATATAATATAGTACAATATTATATAATTTATTTAATTAACATTGCTTTCTTGTTTTTCTGTTAAAAAAAGTAATTTTTATGGGGAGTCCAATAAATCAAAGAAGGAAAAAAAATATATATATATACTGTATATATATATATAATTCAAACAACTATTTTCTTAGATTTATTGGAAATAGAATTATATTTAAATAGGACAATTATCTTGATCAGTATTTGTTTCTACTTTTTCTGGGAAAATAGTCTGAAAAAATAAACAGATAAACCATTTAGAAGCAACATAGTGTAAGAAATTCTGAATGTGAGAGAATAAAATCCAATCAAAAGACCTCAATAGGATCTCAACAGGAACCTCTCAATAAGTTGAGCTGTATTAAATTTATTTTCTTTTATTGCAAGTATCATTTGTCTTTTTTTCTCTCTCCCCAGGAATAGAAGAAACATCTTGAGAAACATCCATCTCCATTAAATCTCTCCAGCGATGAAAGAGCAAACTCTAAGCAATAACATCTTGCTCTGGGGAGACAGGAGGTGACAGACAACAGTGAAGCATATCTGATGCTTGCTGTAAAGGTTTCTCACCCCTCGGGCTGCTGGAGGAAATTCTTCATGGCTTTGACCTGCTGGAAGTGGCAGGACATGTCAGTGGCCAAAACCATCTCGACCACGAGCGCCCTGAGCTCTCTAAAAACACAAGCACACAAAACAACTGCACTCAGTCTCTGTTCCGCTTCAAAGTGTGAGGTTAATAGTTTGCTTTCTGAATGAGAAACTAATCGTTTTCGTCTGTGTTGCAGTAAAACTTCATCAGACTATTGTATTTTGTTGAGAATAGCACAGTGTATGGGGCTAAAACACTTCTTTCAGCATTTTCTGCAAGGTGTTTCTTCAACTACGAGAACTGAACAACATAACAGTTACACTCATACTTCTTTATACTTGTCATTTTTCTAATAGAGAAAGAGTAGCCTTTTACATCTTAAACACGCAGTTCAATATTTTTGGCTTGAATGGAAACGGATCTATCATGTACAAAAATACATAAAGAAAGAAAGAAATGACTCCCAAGAGATTAAAAAGTGATGCTTTTGTGATGATTTTTTGTGTTACAGGTTTTCAAAATGTTATATTTAAGAGGCGTTAACTAATAAAACATGGGCTAATTTGCATAAGTTTTTAGTGCAAAAATCTGAACACTGGGTGAAGTCAGTTTCAAAACTTTTGTATAATTTTTTGTGCTACTTGCTTTGTAAGTGCTTCTAAGTAGAGATTTACTGCTCAGTGTACTTTGAGTTTCACTTTGTTACTAACTTTGGATACATCTAGTCTGCATAACTCGGACTGAATGTACTATCTAGCAGATTGTGATGAGACTTCTTTCCCCATGCATAGCTTATTCGATGCCCATGTGGTTATGTGCGAAAAACATCTCAACCACTGAAACAATGGATCAGTTTGAACAGAAATAGTTTACCCAAAAGTAAAATTCTGTCATCAAGTACTCATGTACCCTCAAGTAGTTTCAAACCTGTATGAATTCTTTGTTCTGCTCAACCCAAAAGAAGATATTTAAACCCATTACCCTTGGGATTAAACGATGAAGCATTATTTAATGTAATGTTGTACGGTGTTTATAATGTAGTGTGTGTTTAATTATGAGGAAAATATGTGGTGTAACCTTGTGTAGATATGAATAGTTTTGACATTGTGATTTGTGATTGTGAACATAATTGTATTTGTGTGAATGGTGGAACATCTTTTATTGGTAATGTGATAAATGCTGTTAGCCATGACATATGAGTTGGTGATTGGTCCATATTTAGTTTCGATCAAATACATTGGTGGAGACGGTCTTTTAAAATCTGTATGCCTGATGAAGATCAGTGGACCAAAACGTTGCTTTTTCCAATAATACATTTCTATATTTAGCATGAGCTGATAGTGTGCAGGATTATTATTTTGTACAGTTTGGATTCGACAGCTTTGTTAGAATTTTTCCTATGCAATCTATTTCTCAGGTTGTGCTGAGTGTGTGTTGATTGAGAAAACAGCCTTTAAAAATATGTATTGGAATTAAAATCTACTGACACTATCCACTAGTCTAAAAAAACAAAAAGCCCAAAATCTCAAACTTGACAGGTGCATGAAAAAACTGTGTTTTTGCCTCAGTATTGTAATTGGAGAAAATCTATTTTCAGTTAGCATTTGTTTCTGTTCTCTGGAAACAAAGGAAATGAGACAATGATGGAGATGATGAGATGCTGTACCTCCAGTCATCTTTGGTGAGGTTGTAGAGGATGTTCATCTCGTCGTCGTCCTGCAGCAGTCGATACGCCGCACTGACGTGATGACTCTCCAGTACAGAACGGTCATTGTACAGGATGGCCGTGTCTGACCTGCAGGGTACAGTAAACTCACTACATGGCTTTCCTACGGAATCTGGTCTAACAGAGTCTGATTTATATTTTGCATTTTCAAAGTTAAGACGGCATGCAGTGTCCTCCAATGTGACACTTTATTCTACTGTAATTATTGTATGCTGATTTGAGGAACACATGTAAGAGGTTGTTTCTTAGTGTATTGCTTGAGTATGTTTAAGTGCAGTTTGCTTACTGGACCAAGTCAAAGAAATGTACGTCTCCATGATATAATTTAGTGTCGCTAGTGCTATGTATACTTTCAATTATTAAGGATACACGCTAAAATCTTTAGTAAAGATCATGTTACATGAGGATATTCTGTAAACCGAAATTCTGTAGATTCCTTTATCTCTGCCAAATACTGTCCGATCCTAACAATCATACATCAGTGAAAAGCTTATGAATTCTGCCTCCCAGATCATGTATAAATCTCAATTTAAAAACAATTGACAATTAAGAAAATAAAAGTTGGTTTTGTGATCCAAGGTCACGCATGAAATTGATCAAAATTGGCATTTATATGTAAAAAAAAAAAATTTCTGTTTCAAAGAAACGGTGCTCCTTCCTTTTCACCGAAGAATTAAAAAATACTGTATGTATCATGCCTTCTACAAAACCATTAAAAAGTATTAATGATGATTAAGCAATTAATCGTATTTCAGGAGGAGCACGCACGAACGATCGCAGCTGCCACCAATCTTCTATTACT
>JAUCNO010000623.1:0-53079 GCA_032353835.1 Enteromius viviparus | reverse complement strand
AGCTACAGCTGAACACAGACTAGACCACAAAACACAGACATAGAACAAAACAAGAGAAAAAATCCTGGCTCATGACAATAAATGGATATTATAAGAAAATCAATGTTTCTTGACCATGCATGCATTAGAGCTGTAATCTAGAGTACTTTTTGTATTGTAATAAATTAAATCATGTTGTTTGTAAATATCTCCTTGCATCCCTTAATTAAAAATGTTAATGTCAAGCCCTGCTGTTGTCGTCTGCCACTGTTTTAGATGTCGGGGGTTATTTTGAGAGCGGGACGCTGGTGCGGTATGACCTCATGTCCGAGAGCAGCTCTTCTCCTGCACTGAAGGAAGGCAGCTCTGGAGTCCTGATTGCAGTGGGTAATCTGACCCGAGAGGAACTGAGCTTTAGCTTCAGTACGTCCCACACACCTGCAGTCCTTATCTACATTAGCTCCAAGACTCAGGACTACCTGGCCGTGGTGCTGCGGCACAATGGTGAGACACGTGTGGATCTTTACAGCTCAGATTTAACGTTTATGTTGTGTTTCAGATCAAAGATTTGTTTTAATTTTAATTTATTTAACAGTAATAAATGCACTTAACATTGATGAAAGATTGCGGTTTCCCTCAGGTACTCTACAGGTCCGCTATAACCTGGGAGGACTGAGAGAGCCGTTCACAATCAACCTGAATCATCGTAACATGGCTAACGGTCAGCCTCACAACGTCAACATCACCCGAAAGGACAGACTCGTTCAGCTGCAGGTGCTGTATCTACTTTAGTGATCAGATGAATCTGTGACAGTTACATGGATTTTTATGATTCTGTCTGTGCTGTTGCAGGTGGATCATTATCCTACAGTGAGCTATACTCTTCCTGAAGCCTCGGACACTGAGTTCAACCTTGTGAAGACCATTTTCCTAGGAAAAGTGTTTGGTAAGTAGGTTATCTTGTACATATTTTAGCATACTTTAGGGTTTTAAGTGCGCCATTAGCAAATGTTCCATACTGGCACCACCAAACCTGTGTTTATTTGTTACAAAAAGGGGCTAAAGGCTGATGTTGTGAGATATTACTTTATAAAACACAGGTGTTATCATTACTCCTGCCTCTAATATGCTGATTTGCTGCTCAAGAAACATTTCTTATTGTTTTCAATGTAAAAAAGAAAAGTTGTACTGTTTCATATTTATGTAGAAACCATGATACCTTTTCCCCAGAATTCTTTGATGAGTAGAACATTCAAAAGAACATAATTTATTGCAAATCTTATAAATCTTATCATATAAATCTTTGTGAACATCAATGTCTTCATTGCCACTTTTGATCAGTTTATGCATACTTCCTGAATAAATGTTTTAATTTTCCTCAAAAATAAAATTACTGACGCCAAACTCTTGAACAGCAGTATAATAGTTAATACATTAATAAATGTATTCATATTCATAAATTAATTTTATATAGAATTTAAAAAGAACAGTGATATTCACTAGAAATTAAAAAACAATTTCTAGAGATGTCATTTTATCTATTGTAACTAACTCATACATTTAGGCTTTAGTGTTTTTGACAAGGAATAATATTATAATATACCTTGGCTGAAGTCTTATCACTTAAAGGAATAGTTCACCCAAAAATTCAAATTCTTTAATCATTTACTGCTGAACACAAAGGAAGATAACCTGAAAACAGTCCAGGATGTTTTGGGTCACCAGTATTTGAAATCAATGGTGACCCATTTTTTTCTTCAAAATATCTTCCTTTGTGTTCGACAAAACAAAGAAATGTATACAGGTTTGGAACTACTCGAGGGTGAGTAAATGATTACAGAATTTAAATTTTTGGGTGAAATATTCCTTTAATTTAGTAAAAGATTGAGTCGTAATCTACTGTATAGTGACAAGAACACGTCTCTCCTGCTTTTTCTTTAACTGGACTCATCATCATGTGAAAACTGCTCTGATCTCAGTTCTGCTCCTGATCTCAGTCCAGTCTCCAGGTTTTCCTGTAGACGTTTCTAGCAGTGATGAGCTGGAACGCCCTGAGCTGCATTACACTCACGAGCAGCCTGAACAGAATAGACAGAAGGAAATCTACAGTTTGTTAGTCAGGTTTACATGTTGATTAAGCACACTGAGAAAGACAGGCAGAAAGGAGAAATCTGCTGTTTTGCAAGATCTGCTAGGTGCTGGGAAGACATACGCAGTTCCACATCTGTGATCGCAAACAGGTATCGTTAATAAAAGGCTTTATATTTCAAATATTAGCACATATTTTTCCGATGTGATTGTTTTTTCTTCTTTTTTTTTTAGTAATGTTTTTGTGTGATGTTCAGGTATATGGGACGAAAAGATGAGGACAATGAAGGACAGAGAAGCTTTTCTCTCTTCTCACATACTTTATATAAAGCTAAAGTTACTTGACAGTGGTTGAGGGGATTTTAGGCACTTTTTTATTTATTTTTTTCTGTTGAGCATATTAATTTTTAAAAATACTGATTATACAAATATTTTTGAGTTTTAAAAGATAAAAAAGATGGCTGTTTATACGAAATTTTTCTTGAACAGAAAATCAGCATATTAGAATCATTTCTGAAGGATCAGGTGAATCTGAAGACTGGAGTATTGAAGCTGAAAATTCAGCTCCCCATCACAGGAATAAATTACAATTAAAACATATTCAAATGCAAAATTGTTATAATATTTCATAATATTACTGATTTTGCTAATTTACTGATTTTATACTGATTTAATTTACTGTCCTTTCACCTGAACTTTCATCATTGCTTTCACACTCTCACTATATTGTTTCCATAATCTGATATTTTCTGCTGTTGTATTTGTTCTCCAGAAACGGGTCAGATTGATCCGGTGTTGATAGAGCGATATAACACCCCTGGATTCGTGGGCTGTCTCTCCAGAGTGCAGTTCAACCGCATCGCCCCGCTGAAGGCCGCCCTGAGGACCGGAGTGCCCTCCACAGCCTCCATACAGGGAGTCCTGGTGGAGTCCAACTGCGGGGCGTCTCCACTCACAGTACCACCGATGTCTGCTGTCTTTGACCCCTGGCAACCAGATACAAGTAACCAAATGATGATTAAAAACTCTTTATGGGGTTATTTTGCTTTGAGTATCACCCCCCCCAAAAAACTAAATTGCTTACAATATACTCAATGTTTGACATTTTAGACTACATCACTTGCTCACCAAAGGATCCTCTGCAGTGAATGGTAATCCAAACAACTGATGACAACATTTTAATCAATAACCACACCAATAGTCTAGAAGTCTATTAAATAAAGGCTGTTTTAGCTGTTAGTCCTGATTCGGATTCAGAGGAGATGAGTTTTTCACATGAGGAAGTAAAAATTATAGTTGCATTTTTAACAGAAGCAATATAGTTAAAGTTTTATTATGAATTTGTTTGTTACAAATGCACATCTTTTTACTCAGGAGATATTAATGGGATGAACTGGAGTGGTGTGGATTACTTGTAGATTATTGTGATTTTTATCAGCAGTTTGGACTCTCATTCTGACGGCACCCATTCACTGCAGAACATCCATTGGTGAACATATATATATATATATATATATATATATGTGTGTATATTAATACTGTATATACTAATTTATATATAATTTTATGATGAATCTGATGCACATAAGGAAATGTTTTCTCACTTCTAAAGAGATCTTTTCTGGATGCCTGCGAGAAATCTTCTTATTATTAATATATTATAAAATGAAAAATCTATATAAACTATAAATATAATAAAATATGTATCTTATATCTCAGTATACACAGCTAAACTGAACATGCTTGGGAATATGAATTCACTGTTATTGTCGTAATAAAAAACTAATTTAGATTAAGACGAGAGATAGATAGACAGATAGATAGACTGATATATAGAAAGATATGTAGATATAGCTGGATAGATCTGTTGTTTTAAGTGCTTGTCTGTGTGCGTGTGACACTGAGTGACACTGAGTGCCTTGAGCTTTCATGGATATTTGTGGAGCATGGTGTTTGGAGCCTGTGGAGACGGCAGATGAAAAGAGCAGACGGTTGGTCTCAGATCTGCTCCCTGCCAACAGCAGCCCACCGACTCCTCCTGAGAGAGACGCTCGAGCGTACACAGATACACTCATCTGCCCACAGTGTTCTACCGACCTTCTGTACTTCATCTATGCCAAGAAATTCAATGAAAGAGATTGTCAAAGTTTAGAGTAAAAAAAAGTGCTCTTTTTTTCTCTTTTTTCAAGTCGGTCCCCAGTTCCCATTCAACGAGGAGCGATTCAGTCGTGATGGCGTCAACAGAGACTCTGCAATAATTGGAGGTGAAATGTGTTGTTCCAGTATTATGCTTTTTTATTTTTAATATCATGAGACAAATTCATGATACATTTTTATCAGACAGACATTAAAGGCTAATTTTGCCAGATGGATTCAGAAAAGAACTTTAAAGGGTTTTTTTTTATTTTTTTTATTCCAGGTACATTTAAAGAATATTTTTGATTTAATCAAATGTTTCTATGTATTTTACTGTTTGTTGAATCCCTCTCTTCTATGATATGGCACAAAATTTAAATACAACCCAACTGAATTTAATAACATGATTTATCATTGCAATCATAATTTTAATATATAATATAATCATCAAAATAATATTGTTAAAATAATTAGAATTGTTGCTTTTTATTATTGGTCTAGAAATGATCTATACTGATTTTAATGATTCATAATTTCAGTCGTTATTTTAATAGCATTGTCTAACTATATAATAATATTTACAAAAAATATTATAATGCAATATTAACAATTTGATTAACATGTTTTTATATTACGTTTCAAATAAATTTTTAATTTTTATATTTTATTTGTTTAGCTTTTCTAGACCGATTTTAATTATATGATCCATTATTTTAATATCATTGTACAAATATAATATAAAAAAATATAATCAAATAATGTTCAAATATTTTGAAGGATGTTATCATTGCTGTGGAATATTTCTAAATCGATTAAATGACATGATTCATCATATAGTCATAATTCAAATATTATTTCTCCCTCACGTAGGCATCATTGCGGTGGTGATTTTCACCATCCTCTGCACGCTGGTGTTTCTGGTGCGTCACATGTTCCATCACAAGGGCTCCTACCACACCAACGAGGCCAAAGGGGCGGAGTCTGCCGACTGCGCTGATGCGGCCATCATCGTGAATGACCCCGCCTTCACAGAGACCATCGACGAGAGCAAGAAGGAGTGGTTTATTTAGCCACAACCCCTGGGAGGGGCTTCATTCTCTGTCAGTGAGGAACACATAAAGGTCATTCTGAGCAGCCGATGTGAAACGGACACTTGGCAAGTCCATTCGGACCACAGTCTGTGCACTGACTGGCATGTCTGTTCTGTAATTATTTTCTATGTAAGTGAACACAGCACAAGGACTTCTGTGAGATCAAATTCATCTCATGCACACATGACATGGCATATTCCATATGGAACGCTAGTAAAAACATTATCATTGCAATACTGCTGGTCTGTTAACAAATGTGTGTTCGGCAAATATGAATGCACCAAATCCTCCAATAGCACAAACGGAATGTGTACAGAATGATGCATAATTATGTTTCTGATAATGACATTTGATTGTATTTAAACATTTTGTTGTCAGTATCTTCAGGACAATAATATATTGTAGCATGGTAATCAGCCGATGGCATTCTAAATCATTCATCAATGTTAATGCAGCACTTTTGTATCTCATGGTAAACATTCTTTATAGCTATCAGAATTCAGTGTTATTTATTTGTTTCTCCAAAAGTGCTTGTTCAAACTGTGGAAAAGACGAGGGTTTTTATAAGGAGATGCTCTTAAAAACACGAAAAGCTCTAGATAGAGATTTTAGTTCAGATGTGTTCAGTAGTAAATGACCTTGAATGGACCATTTGCTCCAGTGTCTTTTAATGTGCCTCAAAGGTTCAAGGCTTTTTTCGGGCCGAGCATGGATTTTGTGATAGATTTGATGACCCTTAATTGTCAATATAGGAGAACGGTGTTTTTTTCTGTGTGTTTGCAGTTGTAATGCACTGCTTGTTTGAAATCAGCAGCACAAATTTATGTACAAATATTTTGAATATTATCTTCATTGTGATTGGTTAAGTCACTTTTATTTTTTAAAGGGATAGTTCACTCAGAAATGAAAGCTCTGTCAGCTATAACTCACTCTCCAGTTGTTCCAAACTTGTATGCATTTCTTTCTTCTGAAGATCTTTTGAAGAATGTGCGTAACCGAACAGTTAATGGTGGAGTGTTGTCTTTCAATACTTTGAAAATCAATGGGAACCAAAAACTTGAGGGCGAGAAATGACACAACTATGTCTGAGTTACAAATGTATGTCTTTTTGGCAGTTTATTAACATGGTCTCATTAGAGTTTGTCCTCTCTGCTCATGTTAATTCACTAACAAGAGTATTATTCAACCAACATATAGATTGCAGAGCCTGGTTTATAATGAAGCACTATAATAATGTTGCTTTCTGTACATTTTAAGTTGTTTAATTAATTATTAATGTGTTTTACGTGTCTCCATGCATTACCAATATATCAATTGTTTTTTTAAGTGAACAAAATTGCTTATTTATTAAGGTTTGTCGCATAATTATTGTGTGATTTTGTTATAATGTAATGCAATCATTTGTTCTCATGTTCTTTTTCAAAAATGCTCATGTATGATATGATGAAATGCCATTACATGTAAAGGGGTTGTAAAATAAAAAGCGACTCTCCAATATGAACACACTGCAAATCTCAATAAACTACTGGGTTGTTTTTGTAACAAAAAAGACTAGATTTTTTTTTACGGAATGAGTGAAAAGAGAGTTGTTTAATATGCTCATGATGGTTAATAGCAATCTTAAAGAGGTCGTTTTGCACTATATATGGGCTATATATGTCTACATCAAACTAGTACAGTGGTAGTTCTTTGGTAAAATTATGGTCTCAGATAGTAATGATACTTCAATGCATATATGCAAAATAAGATGATTATGATACACATTTTTTAACAATAATTAATACTACCGGGCTAGTTAATACTTCACGTTAGCTGTCGTTGTGCATAGTTCTGTCCATTTTTTGCATGTATAAACTGTCAAAGTCCAAATGAATTATTCTTATAATTATCATCCCAATTATTCATTACTCACATAATTCGTACGACAAACCAAACTGAGGCGGAACCTTCGACCACAGCCGCTGTTTTCGGGCGGTGCGCTTGTTGACGGAGTTTGTCTCAGGAGTTTCCGGGGGGACCGTGTTTCCGTGAGCACGCGCTGACGGAGTTTTTCTGTGTTCGTTGTTTCTGGGCCGTTGTTTTTATTTTATTAGTAGAAAATAAAGATCGCCTCATAAGCGAATAAATAAAAGGGAATATTGTTAATCAGAATTCGGAGCGGCGTTGGAGAGTCACGCTTACGTGTGTCGTTCTTTCTGGATGATGGTAAGAGCGCGAGATTAGCGGTTAGCTTTAGCTTTAATCTTGATCACAAACACACAGTTAATAGCGATAATTAATATCTTATTATAACACGTACTTCTGCATTTTGTCCTTGTTTTCTGCTGACTTGTGTTAACGGATCTCTGCGTGTTTCACGGACTATATGTGGTGTGTTTTGAGGTGAGGCCTCATCAGTCAGATTGTGTTTACGCGAAGCACATATAATTAAGCAAGTTTTAATTCGGTGTGTGATGTTTTTGGACGTAACGTTAGGGAGTGACAGTTATATGGAAAACATCAACATTACGCTTAAGCGCGGGCACAACAGTAAGTTGGTAACGCATGAACCGCCCTCGATGGTTATTTTGGTGCGGTTGTACCTTATGAACCTCGATAGACACGACTACATTGCATCGCTCACATTGTGAGAAATAAAACTGGTTGTGCAGTTTGACACTCTCAGTGTAGACAGGCTCTCGTGGATATCATGAAGTGAGGAGATCGAGTGCAGCAGAGATCATTAGACATTCTGGAGAAGTCAGAAATGAGAAATCAGATTGAGTTTAGCAGTGAACTTGATGGAAAACAGGTAATAATTACACCATTAGTTTTAATCATCCTTTACGTGTGCGTTTAATACACACCAAGCCGTTAACAGATGATAATTAAAATATCATTTTAATCACCTTTTACTATAAAAAACGTCCCCTATATGCATTGATTTGAAATATATATATTTGTAACATCATAAATGTTTTATTGTAACTTTTATTCATTTGAATGCAGACTTGTGAAATAGAGGTATTAATTTAATTTCTTCATTAAAAAGCAAATCTAAATTCACCCAAACGTTTGCATATAGAAACATTACTGTTTTCCTTATTTTTTATTAAATAAGTGCAATCTTGGTGGGGAAAAAATGCTATTTTTATCTTAATTATTACAATTCTTAGCAGCCACAAGTTGTTGCAAAGATAATTAGTACATTTTACAATTATTTTCAAGAAATATTAATGAATAATAATACAGTAATTATTAATAAATAAGAAATACATTAAAAATATATATTATGAAATATTAAAACAAAGCATAATCCTCTATACATCGTTTTATTTATTCTAGCATTATTTTACCAATAATAAGTATTTTTAAAATCTGGTATAATTAGTGAAAAATTTATAGATGTAAATATTATTAAATGTTTGTGCTACAAAATTATTTTTAATTCTACTTTAGAGTGCGAGATGTTCAGCGTTTTTGGTCTTGTTTTGTAGTTAATAACTGTTTGAAAATGAACAGATGTGGGTCCAGATGTTCTCCTGTCCCACAGGTGCACTGTTCCGTCAGAGTAGTTCACTGTAAGTCATGATCTAATGGCAGATCGCTGTTAGTTTGCTTAGTTACAGCCCCGGCTTCGGCTCAGAGCTCCTAGCGGAATATTTTCTGTTCCTTG
The DNA here is from genome assembly GCA_032353835.1 of Enteromius viviparus. Lineage (NCBI taxonomy): Eukaryota > Metazoa > Chordata > Actinopteri > Cypriniformes > Cyprinidae > Enteromius > Enteromius viviparus. The sequence goes on along the minus strand of JAUCNO010000623.1, from coordinate 44,130 downwards.
AGTTGTTGCCATGGATACAAGAAGGAAACCCCAGGATATAATGAACAGTAGATTCCATACAAGGAATGTTTATCCCAGGAAAACCTAGTGCTGCTGTCTTTATGAGATGTTTTTATCAGCAGAATCGGCGTCTGATAGCAGATTCCTCGTTTACTTTTTTTCTTCTCATTTATTAATGTAGGCTACGCAAAAGTAACTTATTTGCTCAAATGTATTTAGTTAGACTGTATGTCTCTTTCTTGTTTCTCACAGGTTTCTTTCCTGTCTGTCGCTGTTCCCTGAGGGTCTCCCCTGCTTGTCCTCTCTCACTGCTTGACCCTATGGAGGAGTAGCTCTTGAGTGACAGGCACAAGAACCAATCAAACGTCAGGAGGAGCGTCAGACGCGCAGCGGCAGGGCCCGAGAGGATGTCGACTACCCGGACCCAGACCCCTCACGGTCTGAAGCAGATCGGGCTGGACCAGATCTGGGATGATCTGCGGGCGGGGATCCAGCAGGTGTACACCCGCCAGGGCATGGCCAAGTCACGCTACATGGAGCTCTACACGTATCCTCAAGTGCTGTTTTATTTGTAATTTACATCAAAAATGAGTCTGTTGTTTCCTCAACTTCCTGATTTTCAGTCACGTGTATAATTATTGCACTAGTGTGCATCAGTCCAATCAGATCCGCAGTGGAGGTGCCCACCCTTCCAAACCTTCGAAGAAAACCCCCACGCCTGGAGGAGCTCAGTTTGTGGGGCTGGAACTCTACAAGAGATTGAAGGAGTTTCTGAAGAATTACCTTACAAACTTACTAAAGGTACCAGTATAATTTGTGGAGGAAGTTACATGTGCTGGCCAAAGCTGAATTTATTTGATTAAACATATTGTGAAAGATTTTTTACAAATCAAAATAACTGTCTGTCTTTAAGATGTAATTTATCCCTGTGAGGCAGAGCTGAATTTTCATCATCATTACACCAGTCTTCAGTGTCACATGATCCTTCAGAAATCATTATTATTGTCTGTTGAAAACATTTTTGTGGAATACATGATATTTTTTTAGGATCGATAGAGAGTTGAAAAGAGCAGGTTTTATTAGTTTTTAGTTTTTACCATGTTTGTTTTTAATGTTTCTATTGTTTTAGTTTTTGTTCAGTCTTAGTTATTTTAATGCATCAGATTAAACTAAATGTAAATGAGAAATGTGTTGTTAAGTGGCTGAAACTTATAGTAGTTCACCCAATAATGAAAATTACCCCATATTTACTCACCCCGAAGCCACCATAGGATAACTCCTATCACATGATCACATGTCCTCTGAAGCAGATCGATGGGTTTTTGTAACACAATATTTCTAGATTTCAATTTATAACCTAAATAACCTCGATACCTGACTTCCAGCAAAGGCCACATGCACGTCCCGACAGCATATCTTAGCTCATTTTAAAACTAGAAATACTTTTATTACTGCTTTTGAAAGCATGCAGGTTTGTTTTACATTGCGAATATATCTGATTTGTGGAGCTTTAAAATAATGGACACTATCCACGAACACTACCAAGCTCGGAAGAGCCAGGATAAACTGTTTTTAAATATATTGATTAAGCTAATATTTAAATACTGATTAGTTCAGTATTTCTGAACAGATTTACTTGAAGATCCATTGTGAATAACTTGAGTCCAATTCACAGCATTAAGCCCAAAAGATCAAGTCCTGGCACCATGAGTCTATATTAATATTACTAATGGTTGTCTAAAGAAGCCTACAAGCCTGCTCTTGTCAGTGGATGAATTCTCCCAGTGAACAGCTTCCTTTGACTGTTTTCCTCAGGATGGAGAGGATCTGATGGACGAGAGTGTTCTGAAGTTCTACACACAGCAGTGGGAGGATTACAGGTTCTCCAGTAAAGTGCTGAACGGGATCTGTGCTTACCTCAACCGCCACTGGGTGCGGCGGGAGTGTGACGAGGGCCGGAAAGGGATCTATGAAATCTACTCTGTAAGCGCTTCTTGCTTTTCTTTTGCCTTGCTGCACAATTTCAGTTCATTAACAATAGCACATGTTTATTTGTTGTGTTGTGTGTGCTTTTCTAGCTTGCTCTGGTGACGTGGAGGGAGTGTTTGTTTCGACCTCTGAATAAGCAGGTAAGATTGGAAACAGGAAAGACAGTCATATAGGACAAATGGAGAATAAGTCGAATTAATGTTTGTGTATGTACTTAGGTCACAAATGCAGTATTGAAGCTGATCGAGAAAGAGAGGAACGGAGAAACCATCAACACTAGACTCATCAGTGGTGTGGTCCAGTCCTATGGTGTGGCATCGTTTACATCATGATGGATTTCACTGCTTGTTTGTCTGTGTCATGTGATGCTTAGAAACCATTCAGGTGCTCAGATATGTTCCTCTCCATCTCTCGCAGTCGAGTTGGGTCTCAACGAGGACGATGCCTTCGCTAAAGGTCCCACTCTGTCAGTCTACAAGGAATACTTTGAGACTCAGTTCCTGGCAGACACCGAACGGTTTTACACGAGGGAAAGCACAGAGTTCCTGCAACAGAATCCTGTTACTGAGTACATGAAGAAGGTGCGGCCAAAATAGCTTAAAGCAATAGTTCACCCAAAAATGACAATTCTGTCATCATGTACTCGCCTTTAAGTAGTTCCAAACCTGGATGAATTTCTTTGTTCTGCACATTTTTGGGTAGACTATTACTTTAATATTTAATTATAACATTTAAATAAATATTACTGGTATTATTTTATAATATTAATAAGACACATTTATTTATTCAAAGTGATCATTTAGTTTGAAAAGAAACAGGATAGAATTTTAAAATGATTTTTAGCATGATTTTGGCATTTTATATCTGCTTGCCTTTAATGGCTGTTTGGTTTAAATGAATGTTGGTTTAATTAAAAATTAATACTTATTATTCATTTACTTTAAGTAATTGATATTTTTATTCAGCAGTGATGCATTAAATTGATCAAAAGTTAGGGATGCACAATATCAGACTGATAACGGCATATATGGACTTCAGAAAATTGGCCAATTTGAAAAATGATGCCGATATGTCTCGCCGATTAGAGGAATACATTAACTCACATGAGCTCAGGGTGCTAGTGATTAGATCAGGTCAGCGGTTTGGATCATTCTTGGAGCAAAGTTTTGAATGAAAGATGATTAGATTGACTGCTGCCTTTAATCTGTGAAAGCATGAACAGATTGACGTGTTCTCTGTGTGAGAGTAAACTGTAATGGCACGTGCAAGGGCAGACTCCCTGGGTCCTTAAGGAGTTTTAACATGGTATTTAATATAGACTATTTAATATATTCATAAAATAATGAGTATGTTTTGATTTAAAGGTCAAACGCTATAGTTTACAAGACAAAAATTACAAACATGACAAATGTTAAACCTTAAAAACAATGTTAGGGTTAACACTGCATCTTTCTGGTGAAAAATGTAGGGATTGATATATAGTTTATTTATAGTTCTTTTTAAAGCTTTGAAAGTACTGTCAAGAAAATTTAATTGTTTATTTAATTCTAACAAATACGTTCTTGTTAAAAACTAACCAAATTTTTAAATAAATTAGATTATTTCTGCACTTGGTTTTGTTTCCAAATAAAAGTGAATATATCGGCATCGGCCAAAGTGAGTTGAAAAATATCAGCATACGGATATTGGCAAATGTGACAGAAAAAACCTTTAGAATTAAACAAAACATAAGAATTCTGGAATTGCTTTTAAATCTGTAATCATTAAAGAATCCTGTAAACATATATCAGAGTTATATATATCATGCAGCACAGTTGTAATCAGTGTTGGGGGTAAAGCATTACAAGTAAAGCAAGTGAGACTAAACGTGAATGTGCATTAATTCATCTAGCTTTCAAAAAACAGATTTCAGATTCATCAAAATGAATTCAAATAAACTTAGAATATGACACAAACCTGCAATAATTAAATTATGCAAATGTATCTAATCCCCTTTCATTAACCAATGTCTGCTGACCTCTGATGATCCAGTTCAACCATACATACAAGCAAAATGACTTAAAAAACGAACTATTGTGCTTCATTGTTTTTTTTATTGCTGAAAAGTATTGAACTTTCTCCTGTATTCTGCTTTACTTTTTCTTTAGCCTGAGGTTTATTTGTGACTTCTTATATTAAAACAAACACTCAAGCTCTGCCCATATAAAAAAAGTAACACAAAAGTAATATAACGCATTACTTTTCATAAAAAGTAATTAGTTACTTTTTTTAGGGAGTAATGCAATCTTGTAATGCATAACTTTCCCCAACACTGGTTGTTGTACTTGTTTCTTGAGCAGCAAATCAGCATATTAGAATATTCAGAACCCTTTAAAGATCTTTCTGAACCCCAAAGTTTTAATATTAGTGTATGTTAACATCATAAAAGTCTGCAAGTTTTCTTTTGTGGTTTATTATTTTGTTTACCTGTTTCGCCCCATCGTAGTGTGAGTTTGAAGTGTTGATCTGTGTTTTGCAGGCTGAGGCACGTTTGCTGGAGGAGCAGAGGAGAGTGCAGGTGTACCTTCATGAGAGCACACAGGATGAGCTGGCCAGGAAGTGTGAGCAGGTTCTCATCGAGAAGCACCTGGAGATCTTCCACACCGAGTTCCAGAACCTTCTGGACGCAGACAAGAATGAAGGTATGAATCACAGTGAAAACTGAATGTCTGTCCATCGTCTCTTCATTGAAATCTCAATCACGATTTACTCTTTCTGTCTTTGTAGATCTTGGTCGCATGTACAATCTTGTGTCACGGATCACAGATGGATTGGGAGAACTAAAGAAACTTCTGGAAACGCACATTTACAATCAAGGCTTGGCAGCCATCGAGAAATGTGGGGAGTCTGCTCTCAATGTGAGTCTGTTTGGTTGGTGTTGTATAATATGTTGTCTAGCTTGAAGGTCATCATGCTTTAGATCTGATCTTTCTGACAATAGATGTTTTAACATGTATGAATTTTGTGCTGTTCTTTTAGGACCCCAAAATGTACGTCCAGACAATTCTGGATGTCCACAAGAAGTATAATGCCCTTGTGATGTCAGCATTCAACAATGATGCTGGTTTTGTGGCTGCTCTAGACAAGGTATGACTGTCTGTCTGTTCAACCTTTCAGTTCAGTTTAGTCATGATTGAATTAGTTCTAGTAATTTTATACATACGTGCATGTGTTTTGTATTTATATGTACATAATAAATATACGTAGTACACACATATTTATTTTATAAAGAATATCTTTTATTGTGAATGTGATTTAATTGCAATTAATTGCTTGACAGCAGTAATATATATGTATATAATTTTAACTACTGTTATTAAAGCTTATTAAAGCATTAATATGCTATTCTAGTTTTTATTAATATTTAGTATTATTGATTCAGTTTATCTTTTTCTGTTTAGTTTACTAAACTTTTAGTCTATATATATATATTGTAGTTATTAAATAAATTTCTAAATACAGTAAATCTTGTATTTATGTATATAGTTTTGTTTTTCATGTCTAGCCATATTTTATCTTTAGGGAATTATGAATGCATATTTGGCTAATAAAAATGAACCCTATCTTTAGGACTATGATTTGGTAGTTTTTGGATCAATCATATAATTTCTCTGTTCAGGCTTGTGGGCGCTTCATCAACAATAATGCTGTTACAAAGATGGTTCAGTCCTCCAGCAAATCTCCTGAACTGCTGGCCAGATACTGCGACTCTCTGCTCAAGAAGAGGTGTGTGTTTAGGTTTCTCTGTCTGTTGGCACACACTGTAAATGTGTTATCAATCCCTGTGCTGAAAAAAAATCTCTTTGATATTTCAGCTCCAAAAACCCAGAGGAGGCAGAACTTGAAGACACTCTGAATCAAGTGGTGCGTTTTTGCAATACTTTCACACATTAAACATAATGTCTGTTTTGATTTTTTATTTGTTATTCTTTTTTTTGTAGATGGTGGTGTTTAAGTATATTGAGGACAAGGATGTGTTCCAGAAGTTCTATGCGAAAATGTTGGCCAAGCGTCTGGTCCATCAGAACAGCGCCAGTGACGATGCAGAGGCCAGCATGATCTCAAAACTCAAGGTGCAATAGTTCTTCCACAGCTTAGGAAAATATCTGTCATCCATAAAGCTTGCAGTTCTTAAAATAATCACTGAATGCCCTTTCATAATAACCTACTAATTAGCAAGTTTCACTATGAATACGGCTAAAAAAAAGATCCTCTGAGAGCGCCTCTGAAAAGAGGGGCGGGGTTAGCGGAGCTCGTGAAGATTTAAATGGGAAGTACACAGAACATGATTTCTAAAGAGCTGTTTATGACAGGGTAAAATTAGCATTTTTTTACACACTCTGTATTACAAACTTACCATTAAGAACCTAAAGAATCATATTAGCTTGTGGAAAATTGCATTGTATGACCCCCTTTAATAAAACATTTATGTTCTGCGTTGTAATTGATGTCAAATTTCCAGTAGGTTGAAAGTAAAATGAATGGTTCTTTTTAAACTAGGCTAATTAACAGCGAAGGTGAGGGAAAACTCAAACAAACTAGTGATGTTGTTAAACTCAGTTTCGGGAGGAGCGCATTCGAATGATCAATCGCAGCTGGCTCCACTTTCTAATCGTCTTGTTAGCCAAACCAAACATATCCATAGTAAATACGCTCCTTCCCTTCCGCATCTTGTTCTAGCATCCCTCCTCCTCCCCTTGTCTCGCGCCTTCCAAAGGGGCATGCAGGGTTCGAGCCGGTCCTTGAGCCCTACCCTCGCTAGGGTTCATGCCACTAGGGCTCGGGTCCGCCAAGCTCACAGCTCGCCCCCAGACAGCACGCCAAACATGCTTATTATTTTTATTATTATTATTATTTTTATGAGGAAGTGCAAACTAATGAAAAAGCTAATAACTGCTTGTTGCCAAATTGCTGCAAATTGTGAAAGTACAACACACATGGTGCTATTTAAAACTGAAGGAACTTAAACAATGCCTCCACCACTGTGATACTGGTATTACTTGTGTTGTTACATGTCGATTAAGTCGGTGTGAAATTTCCTACCAAACCAAACCGACCCTAGATGCAGAGTTGTATTCTTACTCGCATCTCTGATTTTAAACTTCAGGAGCAAAAAGAGTTTGAATCACTTCTGTAACTCACTCCATGTGCTGCATTTACATGATTTGTTTTTTTTTTATTCTTGTCATTAAGTGAGAATTTATATGAAACTTTAGAATTTTATTTAAACTATTTTATTTTTGTATTTTACATATTGCCTTTTATTTGATATTTGTATTTTCTGTCAAATCCCCCTTTTACTTTAATTAAATGTATGCATTTGGTGGATGCCTTTATCCAAAGCAGTGTTATTTTACTATTATTTATATACTATTATAGTATAAATTAATAATTTAAATGATCATTTATTTTAATATTTTCAGTTGTGATTTAGTTTTTATAATTTATCATTTTATTTTACTTTATTTTGTTTAGTTACCAAGGCAACATTTTACATTTATTTTTTTACATCTAATATTTTTCATTTGTTATTTTAATTAATGCGAGCAATTTAACTAATAACACTTATTCTTACAGATATTTTTTAATATCAGTCGCCCTACGCTGCTGGTGCCCTTGTTCTTTTTGTAGTTTTGGTTCCGTCATCAGTGGTTGTGTCTAACATGGTTTGGTTTGTCAATTTTAGCAAGCGTGTGGCTTTGAATACACATCAAAACTCCAGCGCATGTTCCAGGACATTGGAGTCAGCAAAGACCTCAACGAACAGTTCAAGAAGCACCTCACAAACTCTGAGCCTTTAGACCGTAAGGATGATCTGCACTCCTCTTTGCTACTATATGACATGCTATCATTTTATGTTTAAGGTCCTTTACACATGTTGTGTTGCTTCTAGTGGACTTCAGCATCCAGGTGTTGAGCTCGGGGTCATGGCCCTTTCAGCAGTCCTGCACATTTGCTCTGCCATCTGAGGTAGTAATACAAGTAGGCTTGTATGTAAATCACTTGTTCTTGGTCCTTCCAAGGTTTGTTAAATCGGTGATATGTCTCTTCTGACACAGTTGGAGAGGAGCTACCAAAGGTTCACAGCCTTCTATGCCAGCAGACACAGCGGCCGAAAGCTCACCTGGCTTTACCATCTGTCCAAAGGAGAACTGGTCACCAACTGCTTCAAAAACCGCTACACCTTACAGGTCTGACTCGAAACTGATGCCGTTTTTCAGGGTTCTTTGATATGTAGACAGATTAAAAAACAGCATTTTATAATATTTTATAAATGAGCATAGCATGTTATAATATAAATATTTTATAACAATACACATGTCTTTTACTGTCAATTTTAATCAATTGAATGTGTCCTTGCTGGTTAAAAGTATAAGCTACATTCAGAAAAGAACTTTTTAATGGTTGTGTGAATTCACTTAATACGCAGTTATAAGGTAATAACTGCATTAATAGTGCATGAATATTAATCAGACGTGTGTGCTTCCTTACAGGCGTCTACGTTTCAGATGGCCATTCTACTGCAGTATAACACAGAAGATGTTTATACAGTCCAGCAGCTGACCGACAGCACACAGATCAAAATAGTATGGAAACAAAAGATGACCGTCTACAATAATGCTAAAACAAGATCCAGATGTCCGTCAGATGTTGGTTTCCACACACTAACAGAGCCTTTTTGTAATGTATTTTAGGACATATTGGTGCAGGTTTTGCAAATTTTATTGAAATCCAAGTTGCTGGTAAGCATTTTTTTATTGTCTTTGAACAAAACAAACAAAAAAAAGAGATTCGTACAAAGTCATTATAAAGTAAAATCACAACTGAGCCTCTTTTCTCTTAATATTTTTTATTTAAATATAATTATTAATCTTTCTGCTGATGTCATCTTTTTTTGTTTTGCTCTAAACTTAAAACAGACACAAAATTTTGTCCATTTCTGGCGTTTCATGTTGTCCCAAAACAGGCTAATATTAAATGTAATAGTGTAGCAGATGTTTTCAGTTGTAATTGCCAGTGGGTGTCTGTACAGGTTCTAGAGGACGAGAATGCAAACGTGGATGAAGTGGAATTCAAACCCGACACCCTCATAAAACTCTTCCTGGGCTATAAAAAGTAGGTCATGAGTGCATCTCGTCTTGCAAACAGTTCTGTATCTATATTTTAGGTTTCACATTTTGTGCTCTAGAATGTAGCAGAGCAAATTAATTTCTGAATATTGATGGCTTAAGCATTTCCTCCCCAGTAAAAAACTAAGAGTGAACATTAACGTGCCAATGAAGACGGAGCAGAAACAGGAACAGGAAACGACCCATAAAAACATTGAAGAGGACAGGAAACTCCTGATTCAGGTATCATGCCCAGGTCCAGTGCTCACCAAGGCTGAGTGTGTTTGATGAAAAATACAGTAAAAACTGTAATATTGAGCAATAATGTTACAGTTTAAAACAACTGTTAGCTATTAATTTTGTAATTTATTCCTGTGATCAAAGCTGAATTCCCAGCATCATTACTTGATCCTTCAGAAATCATTTTAATACAAATGTTGCTGCTTGGAATTTTGTATGGAAACTGTGATAAATGTAACTTCTTCAGGATACTTGAATGGATAAATGAATAGAGGACACCCTTTCTTTGAAATAGAATCTTTGGCAACATTATAAATGTCTTTACTGTTACTTTTGATCAATTTAATGTGCTCTTGTATATAATAAAAGTATTCAAACAAACAAAAAAACATGCATTCAGTAAATTGCAAAAAACAGTTGAAGTGTGTTTTGAACTAATGTACTGTTCCTGTATGTGCAGGCGGCCATAGTGAGGATCATGAAGATGAGGAAGGTTCTGAAGCATCAGCAGCTTCTGGCTGAGGTTCTGAATCAGCTCTCATCCCGGTTCAAACCCAGAGTCCCTGTCATCAAGGTCAGTTGATCCTCTTCTACAAATCTAGTCTGCTAAACAGTTACAGTTTACAGGGTTAAAAAGTTGCCCTTCCTCCAAATTAGACTTAATGTTGTTGAATGCACTGCAAAACATTTCCTCAGTATTTTATCTAAACATTCATAAATATGCCTGAGATGTGAACCAAACATATGAAGTCTTGTTCTCTGAGAAACAAAATCAAGAAAAAATAACTGTCAAGAGTCAGAGAAAACTCTGAGCCTACTGACAGATAATTATCATTTTAATCATAAACTTATTTCATTTTGATGTATTGATGTCATGAATCTTGATGTATTACTTTTTTGTACAAAAAAATAAAATAAATACTGTAAAAAAACACTTATTTTTTTGGTTGGATTTTTTTTCTTTTACTTTTATGTATTGATAGTACAACCTAGAAATTTATATTTAGAGGTCATTGTTTCCTTCAGTTTATTCATGAAACCTTTTTAACTTAATTTCACCATCATATACCCTGCAGAAACCCAGTACAGAATAGCACTCATATGTACTTTTGTGTTTTGCAGAAGTGTATTGACATCCTCATAGAGAAGGAATATCTGGAGCGGGTGGATGGAGAGAAGGACACCTACAGCTACTTGGCCTAAACATTTCTTCGCTCCTCCACGTCTTTACTGTCTGTCTGTCTCTCTCACTCTCACTTTTCTTTTCTTTTTTTTCTTTTTTAAGTTGTCTCTCGGGTAATAAATATCATTCCTCTTGATGTTCAGCCTGTGTTGAGTTTAAAAAGCAGAAGGACTAACAGAGGGGGGGTGTGCGACAGTGAATGTGTTTGTGTGAGAGACGGACTTACTGCTGCCCTGCATATGGACAGATCGCATTGGAAATGTACATACAAACAGACCTCGAGCTTTAATCTCGCAAAATAAAACATTGCAGGTTTTAAAAACCCAATCAGAAATAAACCCTACACATTAAGCATGTTATTGCCTATCAGCATTTAAATGAAGAAAAAAAGAACAAAGATGCATTGAAATCTTAGCAATGAGGGGCTTCTGAGATGTTTTAAAGAAGAAAGGTAATCATTTAGGAAAAAGGTGCAATTTTAGTTGCACGTCCCAAGAACGAACGAGTTGGACAGGTTTGTAGACAGATGTGTTGTCTGCATTGTTACCTGCTACCGGAAAACCATTTGTATAGTGTGGTTCACTTTTTTAAATGTGTGTTAAATAAAAGAATTAAAAGTTTCTGTATGTTTTTCTGATGCTGTGCAGTCACTATGTGAAGAAAAGACAATGTTGTGATTATTCAAATATAATCATGCATGTTCAAGACATTTCGGCTAGCCACTTTTAAGGAACGTTACAAAATACAGTCTGAATCTCTGAATGGTCATTGGCATGTCAAGCTTCATCCTCATGAGGTCTTTTATATATTACTATTTGTGAGGGTTATAATTTTTTTCTGGCTGTGTTTAGATGGTGTTCATTTTTTTTACTTCAATAAAGATATGGTGCTATATAAAATAATCAAGAAAAAATATCTGCTCTATAGCAGCTATCTAGTTAAAAAAACAAAACTTTTTATTTGGTTAAATGGTTTACCGTATATAACTGGTTAATTGAAATAATGTTTCACTAGAGTTAATATATCAATTTAATAGATTATAATATTTCGTTTGCTACGATAGACACCTTCATCCATTTTATGTTAAATATGCCTAATCATTTCTCTAACATAATTTGCATCAATTTATTAAATTAAATTAATTAAATCAATTTATTAAAACATTAATTCTGAAAAAGATTTAAAGATGACAAAATTTTTTAAATGTTACAGAAATATGTAAGTGTAAAGAAAGTAATAATAATCTTTAATGTTTATATATTTTCTTTTTACTTCACCAGTTGTGTAAGTTGGAGATTCAGTTCGACTGAATTATTAAATCAGTGAGTTGTGATTCATCAAGAGCTGCAACCGTAGTTGTACCGTACTGCTTCATCAAAAAGAATCGGCTCAGAAGAATGATTCGTCACGAATCATAGGTAATTCTCGTTTTCTTCAAATAACGGGAAACCATGTTTTTATGAAACTTGGTAGAGTGAAAGATAAAATGTTGTGGTTCAGAATGTAATAAAGTCTAAGTCATAAAATACTCCGATTAAGTTGGCAACAGTAAAAAAAAAAAAAAGTCAAGTCAATGGAAAGGGCTGGCCTTGCCCCTCTCGCTTTACGCGCCTGCACGTCGGCTTCTTCAAAAGATTAAAAAAAGAAAAAAGAAAAAAAGTAGGCTACAGTTATAAAAAATAAAAATTCGTATCTATTGCGCCTATAGCGTGAATACGTTAATACTTGTATACTCAAATTCTGTACAACAGTGCTCGTACTTTTTGATCCACCAAATAAGGTGAGTGGGGAAAGTACGTGTACGTCATTACGTCGACGTCACGGCGCATGTATATGATTGGCTGGCTCATTACCCTCTACAGGTGTGTGAGAGAGGTGAGCAGTGTACCTGATGGAGCCCGGAGTGGAAGCTGCGCCCGGAGGCGTGCAAATGCACGATGAACTGTCCGAGAAATGTCAGAAGTTATTTCTGGAGTTTTTGGAAGAGTGAGTGCAATTGTTTGTAGTAGGCTACTTTTACACGAGGTACTAAATGATCGTCAATTCTACAACGTGTCTGATTAATTAGGTTCCAGGATAAAACCGGCGACGCTTTATATCTGTCTGACGCGCAAGAGCTAATCCGACCGGAGAGAAACACACTGACCGTGAGCTTCAGTAACATCGAGCACTACAACCAGCAGCTCGCCACCACCATTCAAGAGGAGTACTACAGGTGAACAACCACAGCAGCTGCTTGCTTTAAGAGGAAGAAAACATGTGTGTCTCAGAGTTTGCTGTTTGTATAGAGTTGTCTATTTATTGTCTCAAAAACTGTTGCCATTCAAATTAGACCTGTGAATGCATCATGAAACAAAAATAATTTACTTTGTTTTAATGAAATGACATATTGTCTATTAGTGTTCGTTATAAATGTTTCCTTTTAATTGCGACCCTGCAAAAAACTAATGTTGACTTTCTGGAAAAAATAATATTGACTCTCTTAAATTTTGCATAACTTTAAGAAACATGCAAAATAGTAGTCATAAAAAGTTTAGTCAATGTATTCCATTGATAATGCATAAAGTATAAGTTAGCGGCGTTAATGGTAATTTTATTCATTATCATATGCAGTGGTGGAATCATGGTAATTTGAGCATTTAACACTTATTAGAAAATTATCATGTGGTGAATGGATAAATTGTCGGTCAATGGATTGTCGGAATCTTTTTTTCATATTTTCACTGCCATCTGTAACATTTTTCCAGGGTTTATCCATATCTCTGCCGAGCAGTTCGACACTTTGCCAGAGATCATGGCAATATTCCACCATCCAAAGAGTTTTATGTGGCTTTTTCTGACTTTCCATCTAGGCAAAAGTATGTATTTCAGCCCATCCCCTCCGAAGTACTCATATCATGCTTGTAATTATAGTTGCAGGCTTTCTTTTATGACTGACTGACCTCTGTGCAAGTGTAGTGTATAAGGTCATCTGCTCTGCTCTGTGCTGTGCAGGATCCGTGAGCTCAGCACCGTTCGTGTTGGCACTCTGTTACGCATCAGCGGTCAGGTGGTGCGAACCCATCCCGTGCACCCGGAGCTGGTCAGTGGCACCTTCCTCTGTCTGGACTGTCAGTCAGTCATCAAAGACGTGGAGCAGCAGTTCAAATACACACAGCCGACCATCTGCAAGAACCCAGTGTGTGCCAACCGCCGCCGCTTCATGCTTGACACCAACAAGTCCCGCTTTGTTGACTTCCAGAAAGTAAGAATAGAAAGGCTGCAAAACTCAAAAATTTCTGTCCAATACGATGGCATTTTAGTGCCATAAAAATAAAAAACCATGAGAATAAAGTTTAAATATTACGATAGTGTTCTGCTTTGTTGCTCTTGATATAAAAGAGCTCAGCTTTCCAATTAACGTGTTTTTCCTCTTTGTTTCAAGTTTATAGTGAGATATAAAAGTAAAGGAACATCAGAAAGAAGGGGTAAACGGGCTATAGACTAATTTATAATGAAGTCCCATTGTAATCGGGGAAAAGTATTGACTTGCACTGCCGCTTAAACTAAAGTGATTTCAGTTATGTGTCAGGTTATAATATAGATGTCATGTTGTAATATATTGTTTGTATTTCACTATAAAACTGGCAGATTTTGAAAGCTGAGACTTTGGAAAATCTCTGGGTGCTCCCAATCTAGACCGACTTTATTTTCGTAATATTTCAACCTTATTCTTAAAAAAAAAAATATCTACAGTTTCGACTTTTTTGCACGTTTTTAAATTATAAATGATAATTTATAAATTATATATTTCAGTGTTGCATAGAATTTTAAGCAACTGGACATAATCTGTTAAAATGGGAACCGAAAAATAATAACTAGATGATAAAGTCTGTAGGCAAACTTTAAGTTGGCTTGGAAAAAGCCTAGCTACAAAGTTTGAAGTAGTTTATAGAAATATTTGTTTATAGGTTTTCAGTTTAAAATTACTTTATATTTCAAACTGGTTTAAAAGTTTTGAATATAGATAGATGCCAAGGACCTCAGAATGGTTGCTAGGGTGTTGCTATGTGGTTGTTAGGATACCTGGGCCAGTTGCTAGAGTGTTGCTAAGGTACCAGGGATGGTTATTAGGGTGTTGCTACTTGGAGTGGTTTCTGGGATAACCAGGATGGTTGCTAAGGTGTTGCCATGCATTTGCTAGGGTACCTGGAATTGTTGCTAAGGTACCTGGGGCGGTTGCTATGTGGTTGCATGGGTACCTGGGGTGGTTGCTAGGGTGTAGCTATGTGGTTGCTAAGGTACCTGGGGCAGTTGCTAGGCTGTTGCTAGGGTACCAGAGGTGGTTGCTAAGGTATAGCTATGTGGTTGCTAAGGTAACTGGGGTGGTTGTTAGGGTGTTGCTATGTGGTTGCTAGCATGATTAGCATGTTAGCATTACTAGCTGGTTACTAGCATGATTATTGCATGATTAACATGTAACTAGCATGTTGTTAGCATGATTGGCAAGTTAATAGCATGATTAGCTTGTCACTAGCATGACTATAGATTAGATTAGATTAGATTCAAATTTATTGTCATTACACATGTACAAGTACAAGTCAACGAAATGCAGTTTAGGTCTGACCAGCAGTGCAATAAGCAGCAAGTGCAGGATAAGTTATAGGTGCATAATGTATAGGTTATTGACTATAGAAATTTACAGATGGATAAGTATAAATGGTAATATACAGGATGTGAAAATAAATTTACAAGAGTGTATGTACAGTAAATATATATGTACATTTATAAAATGGATATACACAGTGTAGTGCAATGAATATTAAATAGCCAATAGCATGATTAGCAAGTTAATAACATGGTTAGCATGTTGGTAGCATGATTTAGATAGTAGAAGCTTAAAGGAGGTTAAATGGATATTACATAGAAGGGCAGTCTGGTTTAGTCTAATTGGCTGGCTGAGTCTTGGCACATCTGAACATTCCATGAATGGGAGTCTATGGGATTATTTCCAGTTTTAATGATCAGATTAAATAAAAAGAAAGAAATAGTATTTTAGAAAGAAATATCATTTTAATTAGTACATCAGTAAGTTGACTTTATTTCATGTTTAATTGTCTTTCCTTTGCACATTTATCTATCTTGCCAAATGTTACTACGCTATCCTATATAAATATTGAGTGGTGGTTTGAGTCTTCATAAATTTTTCATGGACTGGTGTGTTATATGTAGTTGATCGTAAACCCTCTTGACTACTTCAGGTGCGCATCCAGGAGCTGCAGGCGGAGCTGCCGCGAGGCTGTATTCCACGCAGTGTGGAGGTGATTCTGAGGGCGGAGGCTGTGGAAACTGCACAAGCAGGAGATCGCTGTGACTTCACCGGCACACTGATAGTTGTGCCTGATGTGTCTGCTATGGCACTCGCTGGTACTGACGTATTAATACTAATACTGAATCTATTAATACTAGACCGTTATGCCTATTATGAGTAAATACAGTTAATATCTGTGCTTGTCAGGCATGTTTGTATATAACTTCTCATCTTTGTAGGCACGCGGGCAGAAACCAGCAGCAGGGTGACTGGGAAGGAGGGCTTTGAAACTGATGGCATTCAGGGGCTCAAGGCTTTGGGTGTCCGAGAACTCTCCTACAGACTGGCCTTCCTGGCTAACTATGTGGCCCCAACCAACCCACGGGTGAGAGCAACATGAAAAATTCAGATTTATTTTCTTTAGGCAATACTATTAAAAACACCCTTTTTTTTATTTTTTTTGCTCGTGTACTTTTTTTTAATTTATTTTTTACAGATCAGTTTTCTGATGGTTTGCATGTTTTTTTTTTCCTTACCTCTGCATTCTCTTAGTTTGGAGGGAAGGAGCTTCGTCAGGAGGATCAGACAGCTGAGAGTGTGAAGAACCAGATGACCGTGCAGGAGTGGGAGAAAGTGTTTGAGATGAGCCAGGACAAGAATCTCTATCACAACCTCTGCACAAGTCTCTTCCCCACCATTCACGGTCAGTTCTAAATGATCAATGACGTGCTTACAATAAAAATAAGGTGGAGAGAAAATATATTATGTAAGTTTGAGTCACAAGCAAAGAAGATTTTCTTGATCACAACCGAAAATGTGGAGATAATCGTAAAAATAAATTAGTATATCAATCAATCACTTTTATTTATATAGCGCTTTTAACAATACAGATTGTAGCAGGGCTGCACGATAACAGAAAAAATGATCACAATTATTTTGCTCAATTTTTATCCCGATTAATAATGGCGATTATTCCTTTGGTAATGAACTTTTATTCACTTGTGTTTTCTTATTGCACTTTACAGCCAGAAGAAAAATAAAGAAACCAAACATGTTTAGAATGCAGAGTTCTTCTTAGCTGTGAATAAATATAGCTGTGCAAATAAATAAAATTAAACTGCCTCTTTTACATCAATGTGAACTAACGATCACACTTCTGCACCTTCCTCACGTTGCTCCAAGTAAAGCCGGTTCTGTAATCAGCAGAAAATTCCATCAGGTGCGTGATCTTACATTGACCCGCATTAACTACACAGAGCCGTTGTTCACTGATGAGCTGCACGAATCCGGGTTCATTATCAGCGTGGTTTTGTGCGGCTCGTCAGTGAACAACGCCTCTGCCCTGATGGAATTGTCCGCTGATTACAGGCATTACTGACAAGATGCGCTATACAGGTCCTTTTAAAAAAATTTGCGTTTTGTGATAAAGTTCATTATTTTCTGTAATGTACTGATAAACGTTAGACTTTTACCAGACTTAAACCATTTACCAGTGGTTTTGGCACTGTGAGCAGGTGCCAGGTCGTGCAGAAAAATGAAATCTTCATCTCCATAAAGCTTTCCATAAAGTGCTCCAAAATCTCCTGATAGCTAGCTGCATTGACCCTGATAAAAAACAGTGGACCAACACCAGCAGCTGACATGGCACCCCAGACCATCACTGACTGTAGGGTACTTGACACTGGACTTCAGGCATTTTGGCATTTCCCTCTCCCCAGTCTTTCTCCAGACTCTGGCACCTTGATTTCTGAATGACATGCAAAATTTGCTTTCATCCGAAAAAAGTACTTTGGAGCAGCAGTCCAGTGCTGCTTCTCTGTAGCCCGGGTCAGGCGCTTCTGCCTCTGTTTCTGGTTCTTGACCTGGGGAATGCAGCACCTGCTTCCCTTTTCCTGTACACGCCTGTACACGGTGGCTCTGGATGTTTCTACTCTAGACTCAGTCCACTGCTTCCGCAGGTCCCCCAAGGTCTGGAATCGGTCCTTCTCCACAATCTTCCTTAGGGTCCGGTCACCTCTTGTAGTTGTGCAGCGTTTTCTGCCAAACTTTTTCCTTCCCACAGACTTCCCACTGAGGTGCCTTGATACAGCCTATTCATTCAGAAATTTCTGTGTCTTACCCTCCTGCTTGAGGGTGTCAATGATGGCCTTCTGGACAGCAGTCAGGTTGGCAGTCTTACATATGTTTGCGGTTTTGAGTAATGAACCAGGCTGGGAGTTTTTAAAAGCCTCAGGAATCTTTTGTAGGTGTTTAGAGTTAATTAGTTGATTCAGATGATTAGGTTAATAGCTCGTTTAGAGAACCTATCCATGATATGACAATTTTTTGGGGGGGTTTTCATGAGCTGTATGCCAAAATCATCAATATATAAAATAATAAAAGGCTTGAAACTACTTCAGTTGTGTGTAATGATCCTAAAATATATAAAAGTCTAATGTTTATTACAGAAAATAATGAACTTTTATCACAATATGCAAATTTTTTTTTTTAAAAGGACCTGTACATATCGCGCGATGGTTATCTTGCAGCCCTCTGCTATTGACTTCCACTGCTTCAGAAAGCGCTTTCAATCTAGACACAGTAACGTTATAGTGACGAAGTCCAATCTGTAAACTCCGCCCATAAAAACAGTTTGGTCTTTATACTGTAAAATCGCGACGATATTTATTAATTGATTATGGGTCAGGAATATGGACTGAGAAACCAAATAAGAGAGAGAGACGGACTAATATTAGCATACAAGCCATTCTTTTTATGATGTAGTGAGTGCATCATGTGTTAAGGGGAGTGTTCCCGGTTCCGGCTGATCTAATTGATGCAGCCTAACAATCCTTTAACAGATTTGATTATTGAATGTGTGTAAGGTCTAATAAATTTAGTGTTAAGTGTAAGCCAGAGTAACATGTTACAATTCACTGACAGCTGCTTGTTTGATTTTGGCTTTGTTTTTCAGGTAATGATGAAATTAAGCGTGGAATTCTGCTGATGTTATTTGGTGGTGTTGCCAAGACAACCATGGAGGGAACGTCTTTACGTGGTGACATCAATGTGTGTATTGTTGGAGACCCAAGTACATCTAAGAGCCAGTTCCTCAAGTAAATAAAATGCACAAGAAAGAGTTTAAATGTAAAATACAGATGAATGAAGTGTCTGATGGCAGGATTGGGATGTATTTGTGTTCTGTCTCAGGCATGTGGAGGATTTCGCCCCCAGAGCAGTGTACACCAGCGGTAAAGCCAGCAGTGCTGCCGGTCTGACTGCTGCTGTGGTCAAAGATGAGGAGTCGCATGAGTTTGTGATTGAAGCAGGAGCCCTCATGTTGGCAGATAATGTATATCATCTATTTCTATTAATGGTGGTGGTATTTAATAGCTGTATTGATATACAATGACACGGTTTCTACAAACCTACAAACAATCCCAGTTTAGAAGGATTCATTTTTAATCTAATTTTACATTGCAGTTCAACATGTAAAATTATATTAGTTTTTCTCTTTATGGCTTTGGTATAGCTCTGAGCAACCACACAGAACATTTCTAAATATGATGGCCCTGCATATTTAATATCTGCTTTACGTCTATAGGGGGTGTGTTGTATTGATGAATTTGACAAGATGGACCTTAAGGACCAGGTGGCCATTCATGAAGCCATGGAGCAGCAGACCATCTCCATCACAAAAGCTGGTGTTAAGGTCTGTGTCTCTCTCTGTCAGGCATGTCCGAAATAATAATGTCCGAAAACATTGTCTGTTTAATCTAACCTCTATTGTAACCTGTGTGTTCAAGGCCACTCTGAACGCTCGCACCTCCATCCTGGCTGCTGCAAACCCCATAGACGGTAGATATAACCGTGCCAAGTCTCTTAAACAGAACGTAAACATGTCAGCACCTATCATGTCCAGATTTGATCTCTTCTTCATTCTGGTGGATGAATGCAATGAGGTAAGGTCTTTCAGCATTTAATTTCTCATGATTTAGTTTATTTTTTTAAAGAAATTAATGCCTTTATTGAAAAAAGATGCTTTACTATCATTAAAAAAAAAAGTAAAGACCTAAAAATTTATTTCAAATAAATGCTTTTCATTAATAAATCTTGAAAAAATGATCATGGTTTTCACAAAAATATGAAGCAGCTGTTTTTACTATTTATAATTAGAAGAAATGTTTTCTTGGTGAGATTAATGTGCCTTGGTGAGCAGAAGAGACATCTTTCAAAAAAAAAAATCTTATTGACTCGTGTGCATCTGTAAATTGTTTTGTTTTTTTTCTACCAGGTAACAGACTACGCCATCGCCCGGCGGATTGTAGATCTTCATGCCAGAAACGTTGAGTCTGTAGAAAGAGTTTACAGCACTGAAGAAATCCAGAGATACATACTGTTCGCCCGGCAGTTTCAGCCAAAGGCAAGACATTACTCCAGTTGCTATTCACTGAAATCTCCCTCCGATCTCAATTCTTGTCCTATGGGGAGCTAGTCATTCAGAATAAAGTTCTACAAGTTTTGAAATGTTTTATTAATCTTTTTTTTAAAGCAAAGATGATAATGATCCTCATAACCCTGCATTTGTAGATCACTTCCGAGGCTCAGGAGTTCGTGGTGGATCAGTACAAGCGTCTGCGGCAGCGGGATGGAGGTGGATCCACCAAATCAGCCTGGCGAATCACCGTGCGGCAGCTAGAGAGCATGCTGCGTCTGTCTGAGGCCATGGCCAGACTCTACTGCTCAGACGAGGTGTGTGATGTTTCATCATGCATCAGACTAAGCTTAGATGAAGTGTAAAACGTGTCCTCTCTCTTTGGAAAGGTTCAACCCAAACATGTGAAAGAGGCGTTTAGACTCCTGAATAAGTCTATTATTCGTGTGGACTCCCCTGACATTAATTTTGACCAGGAGCAGGATGATGACAATGTGAATGGTGAGATGGGCAGCTTTTATAATCTTTAGTTCCTTTTGTTGTGAGTCCATAAATCTCCACTCTAAATGTAAAAAGTATTTGTTTGCAAATGCTGCCCACTTGCAATTAAGTGTCTTAAAGTGCCCCTATTATGGGTCATGGGTTCATATTTTGGTTTTGGGAGACCCAAACAACAGGTGGACATGCATGGAAGGTCAAAAACACTTCTTAAAAGTATGCATTTATTTTTTAGATTATTTAACCAAACGATTTGTTTAACGATTCATTTATCCAAACCTCTTCTTTGCAATTACTCTAATCTGCGGTGATTGGTCGATTTGAGATGAAGCAGTGTTTGTGAGCTTTTAACGCTCAAAGCAGTTACTAGTGGACGCATAAGTGGAAAGGCAATATTCTAATGATTTTATGTTGATGTTAACATGAAAAGCCATGAGATTCGTTTTATTAAACAAATTGTTTCAATACATCAAAGTCGACTCTTTCACACACTGTGCACTTTCAGATTTAATACTTTGCAGGATGTTTTTATTCACTTGTTACACACTGCATGAATGATAATTTTCAAAAATCCATAATAGGGCCACTTTAATTGTCCAAATACTTTGTGCCACTCTATTCTATCGCACAAGTATCACTTTACCAGCAATGGTTTCGATAAAATCAATAGCTGTGAAATTTTGGTGGTTGTTCCACAGATCAGAACGACTTGTTTGTTAAAGAGACAGAAGTTCAGAACGGAGGTGAAGTGAACGGCCATCCGGTGGAGGCCATGGACACTGAAGAGGTGGAAAAACAGAAGTCAGTGACAGCCAAGCCTGCTGTCAGAATGTCTTTTGCAGAGTACAAGAGGGTCTCCAACCTGCTGGTGCTGCACATGCAGAAGATGGAACAATGTGAGCCCTGGTTTCTCCATTGGTCTGTCCGACCAATTCATTCTTTCTTTATTATTATTATTATTATTATTATTAGTTTTTTTTATATATATATTTTTTTGTGCACAATTGATATTAAGCAAAAATTATTTAAATATTCGAAATTACATTATTTATTTGAAGAGAATTTTTTTTTTTTTTTTACAAAATCTAAACCATGTACTAAGTGACTGTTCAACTAATTGGTTTTGCAGTTTTTTTCTTTTAGTTAATTTTAGGGTACTTTTGGAATTTATTTTAAATTCAAATGATTCCAGGCACCAGGATGTATAGATCTAGTATTTTTTTATTTATTTTTTTTTTTATCTTCTTTTTTGATGTATTTAGTGGATGAGGAGTTGTCTCTGAAGAAAAGTGAGCTGATTAACTGGTACCTGAAAGAAATGGAGAGTGAAATTGATTCAGAAGCAGAACTCGTCGCCAAGAAGAATCTCATTGAGAAAGTGCTGTACAGACTCATCCATTTTGTTAGTTTAACTCTTTAATCTGCTTAAATGCAGCATTTATTTGAATTTAAACCAAAGCGTGTAACATGCCTGCAATGTTTTCTTTTTAAGGATCATATCATCATTGAGCTGACTAAAACAGGACTGAAGAAGATCAGTGAGGACGGAGATGAGCCTGTCATGGAGGAGGATCCGTTTCTGGTGGTGAATCCCAATTATATACTGGAAGACTAGTCAAGCTGCCTTTAAAAACCCTCATTATTTTTACCTACTGATGTTTCTGTAATATTAAATCATGACTAATGTAACATGTGAGTGAATCTGAAAAAAATAAATAATTCATGTTTTGCATTTGTGTCTTTTGTTCATTGAACACTAGATGGCGGTGGGTCCCAGTACCTATAACATTGATAAGTGCATTATAACAGTAGAAACGGTTGAAACGCATCAAACCATCGTATAGATGTCAGATTATTCAAAGCTAAGTTATTTAGTTTTAGTTTAATAGTTTGTTTATAAAGTTGTTTGTTTAAATTAAAAAAGAAATGTCAATCATTTTGGGGTATTTTTACAAAAATGCAAAGGCATCTACAGTATTTACTTAATCTGTGTCTCTGAAACAAAGTATTTTTGCTAAAATTGGGTTCAGCTGCTGACCTATTTTAATTGTCACCAGTCAACCAAAATGACCCCCCAAGAGATGCTTTGTTTGTAGAATATAGTTGTAGTCGATTGATAGTGCTTTTCTCTTTTACTGTTGTTTTGTTGTACAGGTTCGCTGGCCCAGTTTAGCAGAACGTTGTTTTATTTGCATCCCTGGCGCTGTGCGTGCGTCGTGCGTAAAGTTCGCGTGAGGATGCGCGTGCTGCGATCCGCCACCTGAAACACGCTATAAAACGTCAGAGCGGGGTCGGTGTCGCTGTCATATCGAGAGTTTATTCTTTATTGACACGCGGGATGATTCGACTTCGTTTCCAACAACTATTTTAAGTTACTTTATCTGTTGTTATCGGCTGGATGTGAATTTCGGTGAGTTTCATTTCTTATACGTCCAGTATCTGGTATCTACAGAACCTAAATTTGAGTAGATTTGTAAACGTGTTTTCTTTTTGTTTTTTAATAATTTTATTGCGTATTTGTTTGTTGCTACACTTTCACGCCTTCCTATTCTTTCCCTTTTGCCGTTTCCACATGTTTAATAGCCTACTGTTTACCAAGAACTAAAAAGAGCATCTTCGTGTTGAGCTATTTGGAGAAGTGCGCAATGATTCCACCTGGAGACTCTCTGTATGCTGGAAGGAAAAGGAGAAAACCTTTGCAGAAACAGCTGAGTATTGATCGGTTTATTAGCATGACTGTTGACGAACCATTAGTGCAAATTACAAAAACAATGAGAAGTAATTAATGCTAATAAAAAGGTAAATTACTTACATTAGTTGGGACAATAATAGTAAATTGTTTATGATAAATTCATATTGTTAAGCTGTTACATTCATATCAAAGTTTTTGTATTGCCATAACTGCTTTATTGGCAGTGTTAATAATATGTCACTAATAATATGTGTACACAAAGTTTTTATTACAGTTGGTAATAGTAGTAGTGGTGGTGGTAATAACAACAATAATAGTAATCATCATCAATAATAATTATTATTACTATTACTGTTTTTGTTTTTTAACATTTTTATGTAATTGTCATGTTTCTGTGCCATTTAGTCCTTTGGATGCCACACAGGTTTTATGATATTAATTTATGGTTTTATATCTTTAGGAAACCAGAGAAAGCAGGTCAGAAATCAAATCCGTCAAAGCGTCATCGTGATCGTCTGAATGCAGAACTGGACCGGTTGGCAGGTCTGCTGCCCTTCAGTGCAGATGTCATCTCTAAACTGGACAAACTCTCCGTGCTGAGGCTCAGCGTCAGCTTCCTGCGGGTTAAGAGCTTCTTTCAAGGTAAGAAGGAATGTTTCTGGCAATTTTCCATGCTAAAGCTGGGAATTACAACAAATTAAAAAAATAATAATAATAAATTGCCTCCCAAAAATTGTTTGAACAGTTTAAATTAAACTTGATGTTTGTTAAGTCACTCATCTGTGTTTGATTCAAGCATATCCATAAAATTTAATTTGTCTATTTGTATGTTTTGTGGTTTTGTTTTGGGATAAATTAGTAGTTTCGTTTCGTCGCTTTTACATTTTTATATGGACTATATATAGATTTAATTTGCAAAGTTTATGGAAAACATTTTCCTCTCTTGAATTTTTTTTTTTCTCCCACATGTTCTTTAAAATTTTTAAAGCTCATATTCTTAGTTTGCATGTTAAATTATTTATAATTCAAAGCAGCATAACTTTAAAAATAAATTAGTTCTATTTAAAAATAGATTTTATTTCACTTTAGGGGAAAGCTGGCCTAACATGCTGGTAAATACACATGTGGTTCTTCTGCCATGTAAAATAATAGGATGTATTTCAGGAGAAGCCATATAAGGTCCATGTGTAGCTTAATGTAATCTAGAGATTGCCCCTTTGCACTCACATGCTGATCGTTGTGACTGTGTCCAAAAAGATCTGTGTTGAGGTGGTGTGTGAAGAGCTGGCAGTATCTGGGTTGTGTGCTGGCAGGTGGGCATCTCTCAAATGTAACTGAACTCATAACAAAGTAATGAGGAATGAGGCAACTAAATAGGAAGGAACACCATGTGCCCCGCATCGTATGTAAGATGCAGTATGGGCAAAACTTTTTTTGAGGCCGTAGATTGCCATGCTATTCTTAATTTAAAGTCAAGTCACATTTTTTTATTTATTGCTTCCAGGTGTCTTTGCACAGGTTTTGGGTAGATTTTACACAAGCTGCTTTAGATGGTGAAATTCATAAATCTCATTTGTAATGAAAGATGCGACCCTGAAGAAGTTGAACCTTCACGGATCTCGGTTTGTGTCAGCCTTGATCTTTCAGTTCATATAAGATTGATGCTTGCATTACGTTACAAACATCAGCATTTTAATGTATTCATCTTCTCAAGGCCTTTTTTGGTCTGATCTCATTTTCTATCACCTTTCAAGCCATAAATTATTGACAAGGCAGTGAAGTATGTCTGAAATACTTGTCCGTTTTGAAGTTAAAATGTGAACTGAAATGTCATCGAAAAAGGGTTTAATGGAACGGTTTACTATTTTACAAAAAATGTCCTTTTCTAGATCAGACGT
Organism: Enteromius viviparus; assembly: GCA_032353835.1. Lineage (NCBI taxonomy): Eukaryota > Metazoa > Chordata > Actinopteri > Cypriniformes > Cyprinidae > Enteromius > Enteromius viviparus. The sequence continues at coordinate 18,778 of JAUCNO010000623.1, read as the reverse complement.
GCTACTTTTGCTCTGTTGTTATTTCTGTATTTCATCATTGCTACTGTTTAATTAAGATATCTTTAAATATGTGGCGCATACGTTTCAATAGAAACAACATTAAACCGTATATTGTAATTTACCATAAAAGTTTGTCAGTACTTTCAGCAATACACTTTCACATAAGAAGCTAAATGTCCTAATTTTTCTCCGCTCAGCCCGTGGCTGTCTTGTGAGTTACTGTGCATATTGGTTGTGCATGACTGAGGTAGTGTCTGATCCATTGTCCACCACAAGTCTCCACAACAGACAGCAGGAAACCCTGTGAAAGTGTTTGTTGGCCAAACAGCATTTTTTTAGAGGCTTGTTCCATGCAATTATAATCAAATCATTTTGATTGTCGCTTGGCCAGATGAATTCCAACACTTTTCCGGGCCTCTCGGGATGTGGAGGGTGTAAACTGACCTCAAAAGCTTTTCTTTATTTCCTTTAGAGATTAAACGTATTGCTCATTTAGTGCTTGCCATTGCAAACAGCATTATTGCTCATACATAGGATTAGTGATTTAAACAAACCTCTAACCTCAAGTATACTAGAGTTTGTAACAACCTACGCAGTTTTTGCTGCGAACATTTTAATTGTTAAAGTGAAGTCACAAAGAATCCCTCCTGATGAGAAGCGTATAATCATAGCTGAGATCCACCATGTACAGCTCTTCTGTTTGCCAACACCATTGGAGCAGCAGACCATGTTACTGGCAACACTGCTATTAGACGCATCTGCTCTAAACCCGTTTAAAGAGCATCTTGATAAGGATTGGGTACCGTGTGCATTTTAACAGACAACGGTACTTTACTCTGTGTGTAATAACAAAAAAAGTAAGTAACTTCCGAAATAAGTCAAAAACTTTTGTACAATTCAACATTTTGTACAATTGGGCCCTAAAAGCAAATTTTCTTCCAGAAATGCATATGCGTTTTTTTTTTCTGATCAAATGAAGACCTGAATCATTTATTTTTATCGAATGAAAGTGAAACCCTTTTATTTTTTGGCAAACAGATTTACTGTTAAAATAAATGAAAATAATTGTCAATATTTCTTAAAGTTTTAATAATGATTGCATTTTTTTCTACAATTAAGTGGTTAATGTGGTTGTAGTAATTATTTTGATCATTTAATTTGTTTTATTTTGTCACGAGGGAGGAGGCGAGGAGGCGTTCGGATTTAAGTGCGAGCTGTTTATTTAAACACAGAGCGTAGACAGGCAGTCAGGGTCATCACCGGTAACATCAATGGCAGAGGCAGAGCAAAAGAGTAGTCAAAGTCCAGGCGAGGGTCGGTAACACTAAATCCAATTCACAAGACAGTAGAATACTAAACACGATGAAATACAAGAACCAGGTTAACAGTGCAAATGGACCGTGGAGACACACAAACACATCCGGGTTTTATACATGTGAAAGTAGGTCAAGGGGTGGAGCAAATAATGAAGTACCTAGACAACAAACGAGTGGACGGGGACATGAGTCCATGAATGAAAACAGATGTAAACACACACACAGTTAATGGAGAGCTGGAGTGCCATCCAAAGTCTTGTTAGCACATCCAGCTGATCGTCACAATTTAAATGGAATATGTAAAGACACACATTATACTGTGCAAAAGCAATAAAAGAGGAATATATTTCTCTTCTATGTTAAACCGTACTTTTAGTTTGACAGGTTACTGTGAAGTTTCTGTGTGTATACAGTATGATATGATGCTAGTTTTCTCAAACCAGTAAAATTCTCATGAAGAGATTAACAGCACCTCTGGGGTCGGTTGCACCAGCTGGACGTACGCCCGGTCGTAAGACTAGTCTGGACGTAAAATGTGTTCTAAGTCCTGTGTAGAATTTATACCTGTTGCACCATCTCGGCGTAAGCTCGGCTTACGCCTAGTCAGAGGTAGGTGTAAAGTAAAAATCATGCTTTGCTCCGACATTATTAATTTTTAGGATTCATGTCTGTGTTTGTTAATTATTACTGCAGACAATCAAAAAGCTTGGTGTTGGCTCCATCTCCAAAACCATTATTTTTCAGTAAATAAAAAAACTGAGTTATTAAACATTGTATGGTGAATGTTTCCTCCGTGAAATCATGGCCTTGTGGCTTCACTTGTTGAAGTGCGAGCTCTTCTCAGCTTTATCTATAACTGGGAGAGAACATGTCAGCGAGGACGCGCATTGTCTACGCCGGGCGTAGCTGCACCTGGTCATAGTTTTTCATGGTGCAACTGGTGTAAATATTGAGCGGAACGCTGGACATAACTAAGTCCAATGTAGGACTTACGGCCAGCTTTTTTACGTCCAGCTGGTGCAACCGGCCCCTGGGAGATTAAGTTCATGTGTTCATGTCATCATTTAGTGATATGCAGAGTCACTTTCAAGTCAAGTCAAGTTGAAAAGTTAAACACGTTGGATTGTTTCAGAGGCCTGAAAATCCCTGTAAGTTCATGTGTGCTTCAGTTTTTGTGTAGTAAACAAAACCACGTCTCCAGGATTAATATTTAAACCATCTTTTGCGTTTTAATACTCACGTACACTAGCTCATATCACTTTAATTAAGTGACAGACCTTAAAAATGATGAATTCTGTGGCATTCCGAGTTTTCAGGGAAACCCTATGACCCTGAAAATTTAACCACATTTTAGAAATGTTTCGGTTTACCTTGTTGCCTTGTGTTGTTTTAAAGGAGTTGTGCATGGGTGACATCTTGTCACAGGGTCTCTCTGTCTCTGTGTAACATACTCGATCAGATGCATTCTCAGATACCAAAATTTGGTATTAATTTAATTTAATTGGATTAATTTAATGTGAATCAGTACTCTGTAGTGCCGACGCCCTAATCCTAATACACCTGAATACACTGATGCCTAATGAGACTAATGATCATCATGATCAAGCTGTTATGCAATAAATATAATAGGTATTATTTATTTTTTTGCTGTAGATATGCTTTTTTTTTTTTAAAGTACACAGATTTTTTTATAAATGTAAATGAATAGGTAATGCAGAAAAAAAGTACAGTTCTTTTTATACCTACAAAAACATTTATTTTGAGGTTTGAAACATTAATTTACATTTTCGAATGAATTTTTCCGTTATTTAAGTATAAATATTATTTAAAAAAATAATAATAATCTAACAGTGCTGGGCAAGCTATTTAGAAAATGTAGTGAGCTAAGCTATCAGTTACTCTACATTGAATAATTATTTATTAACTACAAGAATTAACTACACTAAAGCTACTATCCTGAGAAATGTAGCAAGCTAAGCTACAGCAACATACTAAAAGTAGCTTACTACATCTAAGCAAATTTTTTTAAATTGAACCAATTGTAAATCAATGCTACCTTTAGTGATAAAAAATGTAATTCATTGGTTAAAATAACTTTATCAGGCATTACAGCCATTAAGAAATTAAAATGAGATCAATCACTATAAATGAGCATCTCACAAAGGTTTGTTAAAATTAATCGCTTAGTTCAATCACGAGTTAGTTGTTTGGGAATCGTTGAGTAAGGTAAAAATTAAATACATATAAAACAAATAAAGTGTTTTTTGACCTTACATGCATATTACATGTTTGTTTTTGGGAACTACCAAAATATGAACCTTTCATTACTCATAATAGGGGCATTTTTACTACCCAAGCTACCTTGGTAATATGGTATGCATTTTCTGGAACTTTTTTGAAACATTCCTGCAATCTTATGCCAGAACATTATCTTTTTTTCTTACAGTGCAAGATGCATGCTAATGGACAGTTTGATGAAGCAGCATTTCGTTTGAATCAAAAACTTGAGCTTATTCAGACATCCTTTTAAGCACTACTGTTTCCTTTAGTACGTGCTAATGTACTTTGAGAGTTAGTTGCAGTGTGTGAAAAACAGCTTAAACTGCACATCAGGGAGTAATTGAGATCCAGCGAGCGAGAGAATGAGTGAGTTTGTGTGTGTGGGATGTTAAAGAGAAGGGGGTTATGGGTAATGAATGCTACACTGGCTCCTGGGGAGCGTTTGCATGACTGCAGCCTGGCAAAGTCCCCGTCCTTGAGAAAAGCACTAAGGGGGAAGATGCAGATCAGATTTGATGCTTCTGTTTAGACCATTCACAATCCACTTTTAGTGATCACATGTGGCTGTTTGATAACCACTTGATTGAGTGATTTTAACATTTTCAGTTTTTCCAGTAATAGAGCAAGCTAAAGGGAGTTGAATAAATATTGTGTTCAGTGCTTTAAGGTTTGTCCTTCTCATTTAAATCTCATCACCTTTTTTTTTTCTATTATGTTCAATTCAAAATATTTTTTTTCTTTCATAGTTCATGAGAGCTTTCGATCGTTTAATTTAACTTTTTCTAACAAAACCCTTTTCCTTGGCCCAAAAAGTGGATATGCATGAATGTTCTGTAAAGCTAAAAACTGATATTTACACTAAACAGTCTGATTTTTTAAATTAGTCTCTTATGCTTACTAAGGCTGTATTTATTCAATTAAAATTCAAAAAAGTCCTCCAGTCCTCATTGTCACACAAGCCTTCATAAATCATTCTAATTTGCTGATTTGTGGCTTAAGAAACTTTTCATTTTATTCACAGTGTTGACTTCAATTGTGGTGCTTCATATTTTTGTGGAAACAGTGCTCATTTTTACAGGATTCTTTGGTAAATAGAGAGTATTTATTTGAGAGAAATATTTTGTAACACTTAACGTCTTTAGTCTCACTTTTAAGTAAGTTACTGACAGTTATATAATAGAATTTGAAGCATGTCAGAGTTAAAGATCTTTGACTTTAGTATATTGGCGAAACTGAGCACGGTTTAAGACATTGTTTGTGACATTTGAGAAGAGGTGTCATTTTAATAATGTAGGAATGTAATACTGATGAATTCGTCATCAGTTGAAGTCCGGGCTGACAGCAGCAGGGTTATTGTTCTTCACGAGGGAATGATGTTGGCTCTGGTGCTCTTCTACACCGAGTGTCCAGTATCATGTTAAAATTTCCCCCCAGTGAACTCATAGCTGTGCAGAGGCTTGGCAGTTGCCAGACCCTTCTTGGCAAATTCTTCTTGCGTGCAAATCGGGAAAATTCCATCTTGCGTCTCTGTCCTGGAAACATTCCTCTGTTTGTTTTTCATCATGTAAGAATGTGCGCTGGAAGCTGATAAATGATCCAAGCGTACAGCATCATGCATGTGCGTGAGTCTCCAAACATCTGTTTTAGCATGGGACAGAGGATTTCCCCCTCCCTTGCATGAGAAATCCCTGATCTTAGTTATCCCTTGGATAAATCCATATTTGATCTTTATGTTGTGCATACACTGTAAAAAATCAGCTTTCAAAGATTATTGGAGTACGTTTTACATGAAAAAACTATTTCAGTCTGAAACATTTAAAGCGTATTAATTGACTTGCAATTTCCGAGTAAAATTGTTTCTAAAAAATTCTTTTTAATTTATGTGCATGATCCGAATGCATTTTAATTCCCTTAAAATGCTGGTATTATGTATGTAGGCTATTGTCACCTTGACCATTTAAACAGCTCTGCACCAAAATGCAAAGCGCAGCTTAAAACGCTTCTAAAGAGCTGAGATATTTATTGTCGACATCAAAACCTCCAGTAAGAACATTTTATGTGCTCCGTGTTTGTTGGCAACCGGAAGACGGTTCCTTTCCACCCAATGTCGTGCAAACGACTAGTAAAAAAGACCCAGATACATTATATAAGGATTGTTGTGTTGCGTGACAACTGTAATAGTGTTCGCCTGACATGGTGAGACCTTGTGCAAATCCTTTTTTTTTCTCATTGCAACACAGTCAGTCCCCTCTTTCCTTTAAACTGTTTTAATGCCTGTTATGCAGCTTGGAGACTGACTATCAGTCACTAAATAATTGACATTTTTAAATTCTTTGTGTTGTGTGTTATTTATTATAAATGCAAAGCTTTCCTGGGAAAAGTTTTCAAATCACTGATATGCAATGCTCAATAAAACGGGATTTATAATAACAGTCATGTAAAACAAGATTAATACCATAAACAGAGCCGTGTGCCAGCAGACTGATGCATGATCTCATGTGAAAGCTGTTTCCAAACTCAGGTTCTCTCTCACACAGCTATTAGTTCACAAAACCCACATGTTGACCCCTCTTTGGCAAGGTTAACCTGAGTTCAGTTGGAGAGCTATTGTCATTAGTGCTAGTGATGTGAAATAATCTGGCAATGGAGCGCATGTTGCTGCACAGTGGTCTGTTATGTTTGCATCACGTGACCGATTTACCAGGTTTGACCGTACAAATTGAAGGATACGTGTAATAAAATAATAATAAAAAGAAAAGGAAGGAATAAATTACATTTTAAAATGTATTAAAATACGAAACCACATTAAATCATAATCATAACAAAATCACTATGTTTACTGTATTTTTGATCAAAGCATAAATGAACAAAGAAATAAAGGTCTTACTCCAGAATGTTGGGTGAATGGACGCATGGCTGGCCAGTCTCTTAGTCTGTGCAGTTTTCATTTGTGTTAAAAGGAAGCTCTGGCCCTTTAATAGCCTGTAGTAAAGCTGGGTTTGCATGACTGGAGTTCACCAGAGCCTGACCTCAGAGAGACGTCAGTGAAATTGATCTAATGATATGTCCATCAGAGCGCAGTAGACAAGAGATGTACAAATACGTCTATTAATACCACCTCCTCCTCCTCCTCCTCTTGTATCCCATATTCTACCTTCAGCACACAAATAATATGTGAAGTAACTGAATGTGTCTGAGTGCTATTCCTTAAACAGCAACAATGAATATGTTATGCATTACATTTACATTGTAATTATATTACTTTACATTTAGGAGTGAATAAACCAGAAGTATGCATTTTATGAATAGCATGTCTATGAAGTCCTTTTTTGTTCCACATTCCACAGATATTGTAGTTCTTGGTTATACTTTCACAAAGTGCTTATCAGTGTCAAAGTTTTGTGAATATCACAAAGGAAATTTTAAAGGTTTTCAAGAACAGTCATAGAATGACTTTTTAACCCTCATCAGCTAACGTTTGTAGTATTTGAGAATCCTTTAACATGTTGAGTTTTTTTTCAATCAAGTTTTGTGTAAGCAATGCCACTTTTTATACTAAAAATTTGCTATGATGCACTACATGTTTGATTGATTTTAGACGCATCTAAACTGAATATTGTTTACAGCTTTCTTAGGTTAGTCAAATATTATACGTCAGAAATTACTTCCAAAGCAATATTGTTTTTTGAAAATTGTTATAAATTATTGTGTGCAGCCTAATTAATATTGGAGAGGAAAGTCAATCAATCAAAAAAATAAAAATAAAAGTCTAGTGTTGTAGGTCGGGGTAGTGGGGGTAAATCCAGTGCTTGTTCTTGATGAGATTTTTGTGTTAAAGATATTTAGGGAGGTACAAAATACAGGGAAAAAGAGAGCGAGTCACTGCGTACAAACACACATCTGCTCGTAAATCTAACCTCAATTGTCAAGAGCAGATCTGGTTTTTATTTCCATCCTCTCATCAAAACAACTCTGTGGTGAAATGGCTGCCTGTGGACAGACATTTTGTGAAAAGTAGCTCATCCACCTGTAGATTTCGGCTCGTTTGGCAGCAGACAAGAAGTGAATGAGCTCATGTTTTTGAGCACAGGTTTGGTTTAAATGTGTGTGAAGGAGAATATGTTTAGGTTTGCTGGATAGTCAGACATATGGAGTTGCAATATAGCAACTCTGGGTGGTACACATGTCAAAAGTCTTTATAATTTGTATTTTCATATACTGTATATTTAAGCCATTAACTCTATAGCGGTTCGATATACCTCTCTTTTCCAAAAGACCGTGCATCTTCAGAGCTACGGCTTAAAATGATGAAGAAATTAATGTTTTTATGTTACATTAAAATTGTAAGAAAACAAATCTGGTTTAAATCTAGATTATATGCATGATATATTTGGGTTGAATAAACATTACTGAATAAATCTGTTCAGTCTGTTTGTGGTTATCTTCTTTGCTTTGATGTTTGGCTTTGAAGTTCCCACAAAATTATAACTGAAGACAAACAATGTAAGTTATTTCATATGATTTTTTTTTCTTGCTCATTTTAGATAAGCACAACTAATGATGAGCACTTGGGCTGCCTTGGTTTTTTTTTCATTTTCAACCAACTGTGAAATTGGGAAAGTGCATCTGAAATGGACTGTTTAAGAGCAGATGCTTAATGAAGAAGGTTTATTTGCAGGGTTTGTCGATTGTAACTGTCTTGGTTCTCTTTATTTGTGAGACATAAATGAGACGGGATGTCCTATTAAGCAATAAATTAAATGCATATATTTGTCTTAATCTGTTTTAATCTCCTCCTCTGTCTTTCGGGCTCTTGTTCCTTACAGCAGTCCAAGAGAAAGAAAATCGCAGCAGTAACGCCTTGACCTCGGCGCACAAAGAAATCCTGCCTCATGCCATAGAGAGTGATCTTCTTCTAAAGGTGACTACATTTCTGAGGGCTTATGACTGGAGTTTCCTTCATTACAGTTTATGGTGTTAAAGAAAAATATATTGATTCTCTTGTAGTTAGTTGAAATGCTTTGGCCCAATCTACTAGAGGGACAAAATCTCTTTTTGTGCACTTACAGTTTTAGTGGCATGACTATTGACACACATTTCTTGTCTTGCAGTCTCTCCCTGGATTTGCGCTGATTGTGAGCTCAGATGGTGTCATTTTCTATGCATCATCCACCATCGTTGACTACCTGGGATTTCATCAGGTAACCCTCAAAATGGGATCCTATAATCAACAAATGAATAATGAAGTGTTTACCTTTTTACAAATGCTCTCATTTGATGAGTTTATTTATCATATATATTTATAGATAGAGAGGGTGGTATTTCCCTGCACTGCTGTAGGAGTGCGTGTATTTAGCTTCTTGTGTGACAATCCAAACAAATAATGTATAAATCCAGTATGTGACCTTTTACCTTTTTAAACAGTTCTCAAATAAAATTCCTGTCTCATTAGAGAAATCTAAACAACAATCATGTGTGGTTGTATAAGAAACACTCACGCCATCTGCGGTTGACTGGAAAACACAGAAGTATGTCGTGTTCAAGGTCTCTTCCACCATAATGTGTAAAAATAGTTAAGTCTTTTCACCCCTCGGTTACTTTAAGACTTTCTCACAGCCTTCAAAGAGTCAGGCTTCCTCTGCAAACAAACCATCTCCTCCAAGAAGGAAATTTAGATTGGAAATTAAGATGACACAGGGGTGTGTTAGTCATGAAAGTGTGCTGAAAGGCTTACATGTCTCAGACTGGAAAATAAAGGAAAGGTTGAATATTTTAGGAAGAGTTTGTTTATGAACAGCGGGTATGGTCATGTGGACTGGTATTCCAGACTTTTGTTTTGTTGTTAAGTGTAGAGAGACATGTCTGTCCGCCCGCATGCATGCAAGCTGCCCTGGTGTCACGCAACAAACACATGGGGCTGTGAAAGCTTGTCTGTGGGTTCAGGCATATTGTGCATTATACATGAGATCACAGAAATCAGTTAGAAGATTTAATTTTTTTTTGTTTCATTTTCTTAAAATATATTTATTTTGCATTGAAATTAGATTTCTTAAATTAATATTTTATTTATGTACTCTGTGTGTGTGTGTGTGTGTGTGTGTGTGTGTGTGTGTGTGTGTAAATTTATATATATATATTTATTTATTTATTTTTTGTATGTTAAAATCTTTTATTTTTTAAATTAGCTTTACTTGATTTTACTGGCTAGATAGGTCATGTCCCTGTTATTATCCTATGTTGAACTCAAACATGGGTTATTACAAGCACAACAACTATTAATGTCAGCTTTTAGTGATGCACTGCTCTGTGATACAGCTCTGACATCTGAATGATTATTAATAGTAACCCGAAGCAAACGCACAATAATAATTGCATGAATTATGAACCCTTTTGACTCTACCAGGAACCTCACAATTGAAAATATCTTTGAAAAAAAGGTTTTAACAGCAGTTAAAGTGACAGAAAATGTTCCACAATAAAATTCTGATCAGACATGTTTTTAATGTTTGAGATAAAAATGAATTAGACTATGTTGAAAACTGTGTCCCATTAATTGACACTGAGACCACTACATGTAAACGCGGTACTTTTTTATTAAGAGAGCTCGTGTCACCCACAGGACATATCACTCACTATACACGAGGAGCGCATTCTTAAAGAGCCCAACACGTCTAACGTGCAACACATTATAACACTTAAATCACTTTGTATTTCTGGACAGATAATTTATCACAATGATCTACAAACTATATATTCAGAATTTCAGAGCAGTTGTTCTGTACTGTACCCCATGGAACTGTCTAGAGTCCAGTGCAGACAACATGAAGCACACTGATGCAGGAGCTGGAAGGCTTCTCAAATAATCATGTTCTGGTTTTATGTTGGTGTGTGATCTTTTCTGGCAGACGGACGTGATGCATCAGAAGGTCTTTGATTATATCCATGTGGAGGAGCGACAGGAGTTTCACAGGCAGCTCCACTGGGTGATGAACCCTGGCCAACAAGACACTGGTGTGTGTGTAATTCCCATTAACCCTATATAGCACACTGCATACAATAGGATTTCAGAAGACTGGGAATATATTGCAAAAGTTGTATGGACCATTTCTATAAAACGTTTTTGGTACTTTTGCATCTGTTTTGAAGAGTTAATATACTCCAGTTGTTATGATCTGTCATTACACACTTAACTATGTTATTTTTGCATGTCTAGTAGATGAGGAAGTTGTGATGGGTCATCTGTATAGCGCTAAAGTGCCAGACGGTGTTCCTCCTGAACTGTCTCCGTTTCTCACACGGTGCTTCGTCGCTCGAGTCCGCTGCCTGCTGGACAGCACCTCCGGCTTCCTGGTCAGTCATGAAATCCCTCAAAATATTTTACTTGAATGGTTTTATGATCTTTTTTTATGAATACCCTTTGATCTGATGCTTTCTAATTAAGGTTGAGAGGGTCTAATGATCGGACTCGGACCTTCCCAAAAAGTATGTCTCAACACAGTATGTCGTGAGTTTACTGAGTTTGTCTTCTTTTGCTCTCCTGTAGAACATGCAGTTTCAGGGCAGTCTAAAGTTCCTGCAGGGTCAGAGGAGGAAGACAGGCTCTGGAACTCTGCTGCCGCCTCAGCTTGCTCTCTTCTGTGTGGCTGTTCCTCTAGTCTTGCCCTCCATCACGGAGCTCAAGATGAAGAGTATGATGATGAAGAGCAAGCACAAAAGGTGTGGCAGCAGATAAACATTCAGTCTATCCATCTGCATTTTTGCAAAAAATTTACAAACAAATCTTTTTTTCAGTATTCATTGTCAATTAAAAATGATTACATGGAATTTAAATGCTTAAAAAATAACTGAAGACAACATAAGATCAACATAAAACTCAGTTGAAATAAAACAGGATATTAAACAAGAATGATTTGGCAAAAACATTTTATGAATTTTGCAAAGTATGTTTGTGAGGTTTAGGGTTAGTACAGTTTTATTTAATTTAATTTAATTTTTTTATGAAAAGAAGATTTTTTTTTCAGGAAGCATGCGTTTAATTGACCAAAAGTGGCAATAAGGGCATTAACAATTATTAGTGCTGACCAATGATTAATTGCATCCAAAATAAAAGGTTTTGTGTACATAATGTATGTGTGTGGGCTGGGCGATATATATTGAACGATATATTATGCGCATTTCATCAGTAAAGCCTATTCTTTGATTAGCGCTAAATCTCCGCCAGCTGTTTTTAAATGCAGCGCCACCTTATAAACAGAGCCGTAGATCACTGACAAGCTACACGTTGAGTTTTGCGGGTGATTCAATGGCGCAGCTTGTCAGTGATGTACGGCTCTGTGTACAAGCTGGCGTTCCTTTTGAAAACAGCTGACGGAGATTTAGCGCTAATGAAAGGACCGGCCTTACTGACAAGATACGCATAATATATTGTACAATATATATCGCCCAGCCCTAGTATGTGTACTGTGTATATTGTATATGTATATATAAATTAGAGCCGACCGATAAAAGATTTTGAAGCCCAATACCGATACAAATATTTGTTGGTTTTAAAATCCAATATTCTATTCATTTATTTCAGAAATGCGCGATAAAACATTAACAGATTTCCCTAACATTAGTTATTTGTGTTTTATCTAATATAATATGATGATGCATTTTAAAAATAAACTTGTTTCTTTTATTGTTACAACAGAACAGAGGAACATCAAAATATATTACTAGCTAATTCCGCTTCACTTTATTTAACAGCAGCAAAACTGGACATGATAGTCGCAAATTTTGTCATGCTTATTTGAGTTAAGAGAACTGATGGGGATGTTCTTTTAATTGTTATTCAAGCAATGTATGTCTCGTGACCATGAACACACCGATGATCTCACTCACGGATAACCGGTTCTCTCTGCCCGACTCTGGCTGGATCGGCAGGTTTCAGGATGTGTGGCGCGTTATACACCTGTGTTGCCAACAGGGACGGTGTAGAGTGCCCTCTGGTGGACAAACTATACCACACCAGCAGTCATGACATGATTGAAGTGTGTTTCGTCCATTTTTATTTTATTTTTGAAATATTCATTTATCAGCCATTATAAATGCCGCTGCTGATAGGTTGGAAAATGCCTAATATCGAATAAATCAGTCGGGCTCTATTATAAATACACGCACATACATATATTTCAGAAAAACGTTTTTTATTATAGAAATAGATTTATAGATGGATAGATAGATAGATAAGATATTAATATATAATATAAATTCTATTAATATAAATATGCCTGTTAATAAAAGTAAATATTTTCCAAATATATACTGTACATGTATAATAAATTTACACACTAAACATGCATATATTATATAAATAACTTTTATTTTGGATGTGATTATTCACGATTAATCATTGCCTAGCACTAATATATACTTATATATATATATATATATATATATATATATATATTGAATAAATGCTTTTTTTATGTATTGAAGACTGGAGTAATGATGCTATTAAATTGTATAATATATTTTAGTTGTAATACCATTTCACAGAATTACTGTTTTTACTTTATTTGCTCAAATGCAGCCTTACTGAGCATGAGATGACTTGCAAACATTTCAATCTTACTGACCCCACACTTTTGAAGGGTAGTGTACAGCACTATATGAATGCCATGTTGACTTGGTATTCATGTACTATATGCTTAGTCATAGTAATATCCAAAAACATTGCGCACAAAACATAATGTCATATGTGTGTAGAATGTAATGTGTCTTTTTAATCAATTTAACTTGTACTATCTTCAGTGATAAAAGGCAGCGAGTTCCCCATGGCTTATTTGACAGTGAAGACATGCTGCATCTGAACTCGTCAAACATATCTGGTAATGATGGTTCGTGTTCAGCCCTGACCAGCAGGAAGTACAGAGGAGAGGGCTGCAAAACCCAAGACGAGCCTCTCAACTTCTGTGTTTCTAGACTGCAAGGTGTTGATCCTTCCTGGGACACCCGCTGTCCTGTTGCCTTACGAACGGGGACGAATGAAAACTACCTGCCTGGAAGCTTCTATAAGAACAGCCATTCTGGAAAACCACGACTCGGATGCAACACGGAATTGCAAAGGCTTGAGAGTTATTGTGTCAACAGGAAGGCTGAGAGAAGGTACATGCAGAATGAATGTTTTAACATGATTCCAGAAGCAGCCATTAAAAGAGAAGATTCAGACTCTGAGAATGGGTGTAACGCACATGGGACGTTTTGGCGCCCTGAATATGCACAGGTGAAAACTGAGGCTGAATATTATGCCTCATATCAAAGAGGAAAGGCTGTCATCAGTCCTCCCATCAACGGACAGCACAAGTATCTATGTGCAGGAGTCAGCAGACCTCTCAAGTGTGTCCTGAACAAAGACATGAATCACTCTGACACTCTTATCGGCAGTCAGGATGGATATGCATTTTCAAATGATAATAAAAGCTGCATGCAGAATGATATCCGGCTGACTTGTGAGCTCAGGAGTCACAATTTTGTGAATACGATCAAACAAGAACCTGACGACTCTCCGCCTTGGTGTGGGGATGTTAGCCAAGGACTCGTGCAACAACATATCACTTCAAATTGCAGTATGAACACGGTTCTACACAAAGCTAACCCATATGTTTACATGCAATAAACTCACATTAACATTGCTTTTTAATTGCAGTGCAAGGTGCATTAATAGTCTTCCTTTTGTTCTCTGCCATTAACTCAGCTCCAACTGATTAAAGTACATTTAATTAAATTTGATTGATTCTGCTTTGGTGTTAGAAAATTAGACTGAACGTTTAGCCCTAAATGACAGAGTGTTTAGCATTCGAAATCTACCACTGGAAAAATGTCAATCATGTTTGCATGATGATTTGTGACCTGAAATCAAGTCATGATGAGGTCTAAATATTTTTCCCCACCAAATTCTAAACCGAAACTTACCTAAAGCTGCTGCCTTGCAAGTGCTGATATTTCCCTCAGGACTAACTAAAATTAGTTATTTTAAACTGTTTCAGACTGGTTAATCAAACACAAATGCTCAGGTTCCTAGATGTTTTGGAGATGTTGTTTTGTATTTTGTCTCTTTTGCGTACAGATTTTGGATTTGTTGTGATCCAATGTTATATGTACATGAACAAATAAAGATAATTTCCCGTGTGAAAATGTATTTGTCTATAGCGTTTTAGATTTTTCAGTGCACTTAAATATGCATTTTTTTTCATAAATAAATACATTTAACTTGATTCAGCTGGCACCCATTTTATAAGCTGCAGTTTAAATCAATCTTTTTTTTCTATTTGGTTTTGCTGTTATAATATTTAACTATCTAATTGTATGCTGACTAGATATGTTTATCTGTTCCAGAGGTATCATACCGTTAAATAATTGCTGGCAATACACTGCGTTTCATCATTTAAATTATTGTTTATAATACTATCATTATTATTTCTAATATTTATTTATTGGAGTGTTGTTTATAGTTTCAAGCCATTTCAGCTCTGTGTATCTGTACTGTACTGTCTTTTATAATGTATTTATTAATTATTTTTTTTTTTTTTACAATTTATCTTTTTTGTAGATACATAGACAGATAGATAGAGGAGCAACTGAAGATTACAGACTCACCATTTTGTCCTTCATAGTTTTGACTAGTCCGTGATCTGGGTAAAGCCTGCGCACGGTTGACTCTCTCTGCGCATGCGCAGCGGTCATCTGACTGAGTGTTGGGCGACACCAGGAAGACGCAGATGTTATGATAGTAAATGAAGAGGATAAACGCTCATTAAAATAAAATATCAATGAACAGCTTATAACAACTCACAGCTCGCAAAACAAACACCAGGTCCGGGTGAGTACCTTCACATGACCTCGATCTTTTGAAGATACATGTATGAAAAGCGCAGACATCTTAATGCTAATGTTGTTAGCCAGGTAGCATCTGTCAGTGTGGGCCTCTTTGGTAACGTTACAGAAAATCAGCGAGATTTACGCGATTATTACAATAATAAAACTGCTTGTGTTTTATTCAAGCAAACGTTACGTATTCTGAGCAGGTGTACGTAACTATTTTATTTGTTTGTGTTAGCGTAGTTAGTGCATGTTTAACCAGCTGCGAACATGCAGAGACAGATATACAAACGCACAGATATATGAATGCATCAAAACACACGAATATTAAAATGCATAAGTACCCTTAACTTTTGACGTCTGCTTAAAACCATAAAAACAAAATTAGCGTTAACGGAGATTAAATAAAGGGTGTAAAATATGTTCACTTACTTAATTTCCTATTTTCATCTAGTTTAGTTTGATAAATGTAACTAAAATTCTAATTAAAAAATATTAAAACTTTATAGATTTATATAAAAAGCTGAAATCAATAAAAATACAACAAAATTACTAAAACTTTAATTAAAATGGAAGCAGAATTATAACAATCTACAGCAGTATATAACAGGAGTATATACAGAGAAGATACATAACAGTCATTCAAAATAAATCAATGAATCATTCTAACACTGCAGTTGAGTTAACACTTGCTGTTTTGTGTTAGTTTAGTACCTTTACTGCTAGTAGTTATTTACTGTAATATCTACTGCTGTTTCAGTCATTCTGAATGCATTTGTTGTTTGACTCTGTCATTCAGTATCTTTTTTGTGTGTGGTGTAGTTTGGGTCGTTTTCAGCATTTTTTACCCCTTGCTGTTTTTCCCATTTCAGTACCTTGAAACCTGCCCTTTGGGATCGGTAACTATGGAGGAGACGAACAGAGAAGCTGTTGCCACGGCAGTGCAGAGGGTTGCTGGAATGCTGCAGCGCTCTGATCAGCTGGACAAAGTGGAGCAGTACAGACGGAGAGAGGCACGCAAGAAAGCATCCGTGGAAGCCCGATTAAAGGTGACGCTATTTGCATTTAACAATTTGTCGATCTGAGAAATGCTTTTTTATTAGTTCATTTAAATGAGTTCATTCTTTTATCACTTTTCAGGCTGCGATTCAGTCTCAGTTGGATGGGGTACGAACAGGCCTCACGCAGCTCCATAACGCTCTGTGTGATGTGAAAGACATCCAGAACTCTCTGGCAGATGTCAGTAAAGACTGGAGGCAGAGCATCAACACCATAGAGAATCTGAAGGACGTGAAAGACGCTGTGGTTCAGCACAGTCAGCTCGCCTCAGCCGTCGAGAACCTCAAAAACATTTTCTCAGGTAAGGCTGGATGGTGCTGGAACACTATTCATGCACTGTAGTTGGGTCACATATATCATAGATTTGTGTTTCAATTGATTGGAGGTTCACAGGTTGTTCTTTAGTTATTTAAAATATTTATTTACTAATAAAAACAGTGACGATAATACTGGTATTACTTTTTAGTTTCATTTTATCAAACTATGTTTTAATTAATAGTGCATTCACAGACAATTTTTTATAATTTTATTATTTATTATACCTTCCAATACCTATTTTTAGGTCATTCACAAGTTGTTTTTTACAATAATATTTGTCATTTTTTACTGCTTATGTATTTATTCATTTAATAAGTTTATAATAAAATATGTATTATACACGCTAATATGTATTAAAATATGATTTTTTATTATTTATTTTATTTTATTGGACATTTTTTAAAATTTATTATTTTATTTTATTGGACATTTACATTTCTCTAAATTCTGTTTGTTTATATTTATTTATTTTGCTGTTTATTAGCTATTTGTATGCCAACATTTATACACATTTATAGGTTGGTTTATTTAAGTGCATTTATACATTTTTGCGCTGTGTTCTGGTGTTTGCATAGTTTTTTTCCCCAACAAGTCATAATTTTTCTCTACCTATTTATTTATTTAATTGTTGTCAAATATTTCTGAACTATTTTTTTGGTTGATTGCACCTTTACATAAAGTATATAATTAATTCTGGGTGCTATATTGGTATGATTTGCATTTGTTGACACTGCACCCACATTTTGCTCCATCCTACATGCAGTACCAGAGATCGTACGAGAGACCCATGATCTGATTGAGCAGGGCGAGCTGCTTCAAGCTCATCGCAAGCTAATGGACCTGGAGTGCTCCCGCGATGACCTCATGTACGAGCAGTACCGCATGGACAGCAAGAACACCCATGACATGAACCTCATTCGCGGCTATTTCGGCCAGGTGCAGGGCCTGTCGGAGGAACTCTCCAAACAACTCTGGATGGTCCTTCAGCGTGCCAGAGTCACCGTCTGCCGCGACCCCACCATGCTGGTGTCTGTGGTCCGAATCATCGAGCGCGAAGAGAAGATCGACCGCAAGATGCTGGACCGTAAGAAGCAGACCGGTTTCATTCCACCCGGGAGGCCCAAATGTTGGAAAAATCGAATGAACGAAGTCCTAGAGGGCACTGTGAGTGCTCGCATCGAGAGCACGCAGTCAGAAACACGTGAGTCTGACAAGATGTGGCTGGTAAGGTTGCTGGAGATCACTAGGAAGTATGTTCTGGATGACCTGATCGTGGTGAAGAACCTGATGGTGCAGTGCTTCCCGCCACACTACAACACCTTTCAAGTGTTCTTAGACCTCTATCATAAATCAGTGTCGGCACGCGTGCAGGAGCTCGCAGCGGAAGATCTGGAGGCCAATGAGATTGTGTCTCTTCTAACATGGGTCCTCAACACGTATAAAAGGTAAGATACAAGTGGACTGCGTTTGTCTTATATGAAATAGAGTTTTGCGTGAATACTTGAGTGCTCTGTGATGTCAGAAAAACAATCAGTCAGTTTTTATGATTAATCACAAATATATATATAAACCTATTTTTCATGTAGTTTTCTCCAACAATACTTTGTCCCTATTTATTTATGTATGTATTTATTCATTCATTCATTCATTATTAATAATATAAATTTTAGCATTTTATGCTGTTGATATTATGTACAGGTCATGTTATATATAGGAACATTGTTTCAAATTGAGCTTTAAATCTCATCAGGGTAACATTATAATGCAGGATATAGTAATCGTACATTTAACAAAAATATAAACGCAACATCTTTGTTTCTGCTCCAGTTTTTCATGAGATGGACTTAAAGATCTAAAATTCATTCAAGATACACAATATTACCATTTCTCTCAAACATTGTTCACAAATCAGTCTAAATGTGTGATAGTGAGCACTTCTGCTT
>JAUCNO010000622.1:0-34697 GCA_032353835.1 Enteromius viviparus | reverse complement strand
ACTGGGAGTCGATTCCGACACTAGGGCTAGTGAGAGTCGAGGAATCGACTCTTTTGGAGTCGACTCCCCATCTCTAGCATGTACTATATACACTTGTACACAGCATAAGAGAACTATAGTAAATCATTTAAAGCACAGCTTCTGAGAAAATATATTTACATTATGGAGTAAAACAGGAACTGATAAATTGATTTAAAATGAAATAAAAGATATAATATTTATTCAAACAAGTTACTGTGATAGTTCACCCATAAATGACAATTCATTATGGAATTTATTCACCTGTCAGTACAAACGTGTTAACTATGTGTTGTGAAGAAGAAGAAAAAAAAAAAATCAAAAGATTGGAATGACATGAGAGTTACTGAAAGAAAACAATTTTCATTTTTGAGTGAACTATCCCTTTAAGAAAAATTATGAAGAACAAAACTAACAGTGCCATTAATGGTGATGATGAAGTTCTCTTTCCTTCTCTGATGCAACACACTGTATATACTGGCACATCACACAAACATTTATGCATTTTAAAATAAGAGCATCCAGCTCACTCTCATTCTCACACAGAAGAACTAGAACACTCTAACAAGCATCTTATTGTCTGGAATGGAACAATGAGCCTATCTAAAAATAAACAGAGAGAATAGACAGAAAAAGCTGAAGCAGACAGAACAAAAACAGAAGTGCGCACACGCAGAGAGCCATATTGTCAGTGCCCATATAAAATCATAGAGAAGAAATAAGGAAATTGAGGGAAATAAATGACATATTGCTGCCAATTTACAAGACATTCACTTGAGTTCACATAGATGCTGGCCAAAGCAAACAACAAAAACTCCTCTCTGATTTTTCATGAATCCCACTCAAAAACCAAACCAAAATGTACACACGCACTGTTCATGTGGGTCTCACAAGCAAACACTCACACACAGCAACCCGTAATGGGTGGATGAAAGACAGTGTGCTAATGACAAGGTGCTGTGTTCAATTAGTGCTTCAAAGAGTGGGGGGGGGCTTCCTCTTCCTCCGCCCCATACAAATCATCCACAATCAGCACAACCAATTGAAAACATGACAAGCTGCTCACACAGCCAATCACACAACCTGACAACCTGCCAGCACACTATCCCCAGGAGTTTACCAGCTGCAGCTCTTCTGCCTGTGATCAACAAAGTCTTATTCTCTCTCTCTCAAATGCTCTCACACAGTGTAAACACAACAACCACAAAAGATAACGCAATCATTTCAGATAAATAAGTCACTCTTGAGTTCTGTTACGAAGAAGCTTGATAGTTAGACTCCATGTCATATACTGTATTTATGTCATGACAGCACAATTGTGTGAATGAAGGGTTAATTTGGAATGAAAATGGATTAATGTGAAAGCTAAGAAGAGAACTCCAGTTGTTCTATTCTTCCTCTATTTATGGCATGGCATTACAAATGTGTGAACTAAGGGTGAATCTAATAACACAAATGAGTGACTTGACAATGAATGTGGAATAAAAGGGAATTAATGTACAGTAAAGCCACTCTAGAGCCATTCTTCTTCTGCATGTCTTGATTTTCCCAAGTTTTCCAACATTTTAATGGTGTGTAATGCCTAAAATCAGAGGAAATGATAAATGAAACTGTAAACAGTTTCTTCAAATCTGATTGGTTAATAATGTTGTTCCAGGGTCAATAAAGATGTTGACCCAGAGACATGTTGCACTTGGTAAAATCAGGTTAGGTTATTTGCCTAATGTGGCATTAGCACAAATGTGTGGCTAAACAATGAATGTGAAATTAAAGATTATTTAATGTGAGCATTTAGAAAAGCATCACTCCACTTCCACTGCTTCAACTCATTACATGAGCAAATTCGAAATGAAAAAGGAAAGAACGTGGATTAAATTAAAGTTAATTAACATTAATGTTTCACAATGCTGTCATTCCAGTACTTCTCTCTTGTACCACGTCAATGTTTGACAGCAAACTAAAAAAAGTGATAATAAAAAGGGACTGTGGAATTAAAGCTGAATAAACGTTTATACACACTCCTACCATTCTCCTTTTCCTCCCTCATTTTGGTGATGGACTCGGGCAGGCCCAAACTGGCCGCAGTGGGAAGCGCTCCAAGCAGTAATGCTAACGAGGGCCGTTTAGTTGGAGAGACTTTCTCTCCAACTCCATCCTGCTCATTGCCATCTCCATCTTCGCATATAGTACTGCACAGGTGAGATGCTGCAGCTCTCAGCTCATCATCTTCTCCTTCCTCATCACCAGCTAGAATGCTGGACGACGCCAAGGAAATCACATCATCTGGAAAAAGCAAGCAAGGAAATATGCACATATCACAAACAAATCATTGCAGGAAAATCAAATAAAAGAGCATAATGACAGAAAGAAATCAATGTATGAATGCACAAACAGTGAATTTATTTATTTATTTTTTTAATTAAATTATTTTCCTAATTAAAAGGAAACTAGATGCACTCGTCCTTTGATTTTGATCTTCGCTATGATCCAGCTGCGAAGGGGTGCAAGTAATTATACAAACACACATGTTGACCGCAGTAACACACATGCATGCTCACACGCTACTGTAAAGTGAACACACGTGCATGAAAAGAGACAATCCAACATGCATACAAACACTCCCACGCTTGCGAGCTTAATTAGTTTCCTCCTGTAATCACTACATTAGAGAAAGAGAAGCTCTGATTGTGGGTGCTGCTGAACAAGGAGCTAATTGGACAGCAACATAAACAGAATTTCTCCACAAGGGAAATAACACTCCATTTTCTGAAAAAAAAAAAAACAGCAGTTCTCACCAAGCAAAGAGTAATTCTGACAACAAGATAATCATTGTTTAACTGTCATGTTTTAAGATCAGTCAGTGCAAAGTTTCTTTAAGGTTCAAACAGCTCCAATTTACATTTAGTCTAGGACTGGGCTTAAGCCTTGTCAGTGAAACTGGGGTTAATGTTCTAGTAAAGCCAAGTGTGTAATTCTTACACACTATAAGAGCGGTGTAGGGATTAAAGCAGCAGCGACTACACAGACTGATCGCTGTGTGTCATCAGTACAGTGAGAGCTATAGAGAGCAGATGAAATTATAGAGAGGGCTATAGAGAGCAGATAAATTGCTCTTGCAGTATTTTGATTTTAAACACTGATCGTTCTGCATATTGCTGCTTCAAGTCCAACACACACATAATAACTACAGCACATAAGCTGTCTGTTCAATCATAAGTTACTGTCATTACCGTTAGATACTACCGCCTACAGTTTATCTAGCCTTCGTTACGTTACATGTTTTCTATAATTTACAAAACAACTATTTAAATCAAGTTGCTTGAGGAAGACAAGCGAGCGGGCAGACACGGCTCCAGCATTTGAAAGCAAAAAAGGACGGCTTGTTTTGTTTCAAGATTTTTATACCTTTTTTTTTTTTATTTTTGCGTTTTGTTTTTTTAGCATTCAAATTCGGCAGGGTGGTTAACAATACATATACTGTGGTGTGACAAACTTAAAACACAAATTTAATATTGACTTTACATGGACTTTAAAACCCAGATAAAATGCAATTAACTGGCCTGGACTACTTTTAATGGTTGTATGTGCATGCCAAGCCTATTCAATAATTAATTCTTTTTCTATTGTATATTATGTTCTACTATGTATATATACACATTTATTCTTAACTTAAAATTACTTATTAATAAAAAATAAGTAAACTGTGTAAACTATATACAGTTTTATTTAATTTTAAAGTAATATGTAATTTAAAGTTAAAAATAAATTTACAGATTAAAAAGGATAGGATATGATGAAATGATAATCAACGAAAGTGCAGATATTTCTTTAAAAGAATGCAATAAATTAAATAAATTCAGTAAATAAAAGTGACAAAGAACGTTCTATATTACGTTTTTATATAAATTGCATACAAATTTTTAACAATCAACTTATCAAATATTTTTTAAACTGGGAAGAAACCAAAGAATTTAAATCACCAAATCTGCATATTAGGGTGGTTTCTGAAGCATCACTGGAGTGACCGCTAAAAAACTTAACTATTTTATTCCCATTCCTAATATTTCTTAATATTACTGTTTTACTGTATCTGTGATCCCATAAATGCAGCATTGGTAAACAAAAGACACGCACAGACTTCGGAATGATATTGTATTTTTCTGCAGGACTGTGTGTGAACACCGTACCATCTTTGGAACAGGATGCATAAACCCCCCTGGCTCTGGGCCTGCAGCTCTCCAGCTCAACTTCAATCTCATCCTGATATCCACAGATTTCACCTGCAGAGCGCATACAGTACAAAAAAAACACAACGTATTAGGTTAGTTCAAACACCCACAATGTTAATTAACGCATAAACTCCTGTGGAAATGTTTCTAGGTACCTTCAATATCATCAACTTTCTTTGCAAGCTCTTGCTCAATCTGTGGAAGGATATGGAAGAAGAAAAAAAGAGATCCAATATCGTACATACTGCAAAAATGGCTCCTTTGTGTGTTAAAATTTCTAACTTTAAGTGCCGTGTAATGTGTAACCTGTTTTAGCTTTTGCTTCCTGAGTCCAGCTGTGTAAGAGGGCGGGTCACACTCCTGCTCCAGATCCACCCGCATGAACTCTTCAATTGTCAGCTCACTGGTGGGCGTGTCCTCAAATTCATTCAGCCTGTCAATCAAACACACCGATGGTCAACGCATCAACTGAACACCAAAAGGGGTCCTAAATTCAAAGAGAGTGCAACACCGAGATACAGAAATGGCACTAATTATATACAATAATATCAATGATATTGCTACAGATTATAATAAAAGTATTAATTCAACACAACTTGTGGCCATTCTGTGATTACGGTTTTAAGACAAAACACACCTTTTCCTCAATGTAGCTTCACAGACTTTCACCACACTAATCACTTCCTTAATTGTGCGGCGAAACTCGTGCATACGGGCAGAAACCAAGAGCGCTGCGGAGAACACAAATACACAACTGTAAGCACAACATACAACCAATGGCAAGAGAAAAAGAGAGGATGAGAGAGAAGGAAAGGAGAGCGGATGCATAGTCAAATATGAAACATTAATAGGGCTTCAGAAAAGTGCATCTGCTCTACCTGCCTCCCTACTGACTCACCTCAGGCAGAACAAACAGACATTAAATGCACCTGCAATACCGCAGAACCCCTGATGCCTGTTTCACTCTGATTCATTAAAGAAACATGAAGAGCCAGATGCACTTCTAAGCTAGCTGACAATCTGAAGAATGTTCAACACCACAAAGCATCCAAGCATGTAAAAGATACTGAAGAATTTTAGAGCTTAACGATTCATCAAAGATGAACTGTGAGGTCCTCGTTCTCCAAAACTATTTTGCAGACTTTTTTTTATTTGACCGCCAACAAAAGCTTAAAATGAGATAATTTAATAGATAAAAAGGTAAGGTATGCAACTTCTGATTTAGATTTCCTGCAAGTATACGGAGAGATGTGATTTAAAACAATAATGTAAAGTTAACCTCTTCAAAAAGTGGTAAAGCAAAACACTAATTTACGTTTCAAATACAAACATGGACATAAATAATTCATAAAACTTTTCCATCATAGGAATAAATTATATTTTAAAGGTACCGTATGTAGGATTGACACCGAGTGGTTGAACTAGGTATTGCAGTTCAAATGAAAAATTTTGGAGATGTTTTTTTCCACCCGGCCCCTCCTACTCAGACTTGACGCACGCAGGTTGCCAAATTGAAGACAGCAACTAGAACGAGCGCAATGACGATGAAATGTGTGGTGTTTATGCAAATCAGGCAACCTGGATGACGAAACTCTACTGACTTCGTGATTGGGAGATCGATGGAGGGTGGCGCTTCAGACCAAAACAAAACATGACAACATAAACATCAGTTGAGGGCTGCAACTGTGCTTTTTAAACAAGAATATCCAGGCTGTACTACTGCTGTCGGCTATACAAGTACCTTTAATTCACATGTTTTCTTAATGCCTGTTAAACATAACAGAGACATTTTATGATTATTACAATACATTTCTTACATACGGTACCTTTAAGAGATATTAAAACAGACAGCAGTCATTTTAACTTTTAATATTGCACTTTTACCTGTGTTTTTATTTATTCAAAATATTTTTTAAATCTTACCAACTCAAACTTCTGGAAGAAAGTAAATGTTTTAATCTGTATGGTCTATATGATCTATATTTCATAAAATAAAAACCTCTCAATCATAGATAGCGTTATATGGGAGTCCTTTAAATCAAATTAAATTAGGATTAATGTGGTGACACATTTTATCCCGCTCTCCCCTACATGTCCAGGGTTATCAGCCATTATTAACCCAGTCCGATTCTGTGCTCACGTTCATGTGATGTAATAAAAAAACAGCCGTTTCCTCCTCTGCTGTTAACCCTGCAGGATATCAAACCTATCTGTGTTCAAACTACTACATGAAGACTATTCAACAAGCTTGAGGCCTTCAAACTCGCTCAACGGCTCTCCCTGCCTCACAGTTTGTCTTCATTCTGGGTCTTTCACACATTCTTTCACTCTCTGTTGGGCTGCCTTTCTTTCTCAAGTCTCTGATCTCTCGCTGCGAAACAAACTCTTTTAGGCTCATGCTTCCTCTTTTCTCAGCACTGCTTCTAAAAGATTAATGGGAGATTAATTATTCAGGTTATGCAGTGGTGGTGGGGGGGGGGCAGAAAAACTCACGCTGAGAGTCAGGAGGAGTCAGTTATTCTAAAAACTTAATTACTGGAACTCTGTCTTAACAGACTGTGTCAAGTTTACACAAGACTGAAAGTGTGAGAAAGTAAAACCGATATTGATGAAAATGCATTAGAAATTAGCTGCACTGAATCCCTGAGGCAAATCCCACTGCCAAGAAAGGCCTCAGCGAGTGTGAGAAAACTAACAGTTTCAGGAATCATTCTCTTTCATCAAGACTGGTCACTGGTGATTTTGGAACTGCTTCAAATGCACAAGCTGATCTAATTGTATATTATGACAGATATGCTGCATCTCAAAATGTTTCCTACAACAGACACAGAACTTTACTTTCTGGAAGGGGTTTCTGGAGCATGCATTTCAACTGTGGATGTTTCGGGGATGGTGTATGTGCTTTCGCGCATCTAACAAAGCAACCCTTCACTAGCTCACATCATTAAAGAGGTCGCACCGTTAGGGGAGGGTTGCCATGGTTACCTGCTCCGCAGAGGCCTGAAGGTCTCCGTCCCGTGTGCATCCAGTCTCTCTTCATCCTCTGCAGGAGACGCAGTGCCGTCATTGAAACCTCATGGCTCTTCTCTCCAAATTCCAGCATTTGTGCAAAGCGCGGGATATAAAGACATGGATCTGTAAGAAATAAAACTCTAAGAACTACAAAGCCAGGCAGAGTAGATTTAGACTTTCTTAAACATGCTGTTGCATGCTGCAATGAGTCTATGTGAGGGTTTGGTAAATATGTTTTGTGGGGCGTAATATCACACCTTTGTCTACAAGTTTAATGTGCTAATTTACATGACAACTGATTAACATTCAGGTTGTAATTATGATATTGCAACAAATATTACCTTTATGCTCACAATTTCCATTAAATATTTCATACAGAGAACCTCCATTCTTAAGCTTTAGCAAACTGCTTTATTCTCACACTATAAACATTTTAATGGCAAAATAGACACTACAGTTGATAATGAAATCAATGTTTTGACTGTTTCCCAATATTTTTTTCAAAAGATGGCACTGTGTGACAAACTCAAAACATTTTCTGCTCAACAAAGAATCAGCAAATCTTCCATCTAATCCAGTGATTTCCTATCAGGGATATGTGTAGCCCAGTGAGTACTTAATCGGGCTCTATGGGGGAGATTTAGATATTTATTTAAAATAAATATATAAATAAATATAATCTTATATTTTTATGGTAATTCGACTCTGGAGAGAAAGAGATTCTTCATAAAAATACAGCATTTATGTCTACAGATATAAATTTTTAGATTTAAGTCAGACGTCCAGATATCAGATATGCATTTAATTTAAAGTGTCTCAAAACAAATGTGAAGAAACAGAATTTCATGTGTATTTTTTTGTTTGTGTCGGATATAAGTAAAAACAGCTTATAAGGCCATAGAATCAATAAACGGTTGCAGTCTGAAGGGTGCTACACTTTTTAAAAATAAAGATCCCAAAAGGGGGAAAAAACATTTCAGTGATCCCACCTTCTTTTGTTTTGTTTGTGTTTTTAATCTCAGTTTAAAGAACACTTAAAATAACATTTAAATCTAAGCAAATTTTTTGTTGCATTGAAGTTAAAAGGTCTTATTAAACTGAGATACACAATATACAAGTGTTCCATAAATACAGTAAAATATGAACGGCACAAAGAAAAATACAGCTGTTAAGTGAATAATTGCAATAATGGCAATTTTAATCATAATAATTATGCATGCAGTGTACTCAGCACAATATAAATGAATACATTTCTGGTTTTATTTTGACTAAGCGGTGCTTGAGCCTTACTGATGAGACTGTGGGGGTACACAAATCAAGAAGGGTCGGGAAACACTGATCTAATCCCCACTACATATGTTCACTATAAGCCGTTTAGATCCGTCTGTGCTGTCTGTGTGAAAAAGAGGAGACCGGGGGAGTGAGAGAGAGAGAAACATAAAGCTGCGTGAGGACTTTACTGGGAAAACAGAGAGCTGTCGTGCGCACTACATTCCCACAAGTCCAGCCCTCGTCCGGTTTCAGAATCCATCACGACCGACCGTGAACCGGACCAATAAAACTTTTGACATCGCTTTGAATCGAGCGCACGGTTTCAGCTGTGTGATGACAACAAACTAACGCATAAAAACCCTGAATCAAAAGGTAAGAACACACACGATCTATTCTTGTTTTGTTTGCACTAGCAGAACAGTTGAAGTGTGGGGTAAACGTTACATTATAGACCGCAAGCTGTAACAATCTAAAGCAATCATTTGTGGATAACGGTGGCTGTTACACGCGACAATTTTCACGTTTTTTTATAAAAACATTTGCATGATATAGCATAAAGATTGGTTAGTTAGGGACATATTGTAGAACGAAACAAACGACGTGTATGGACGAACTTGGCATTTAATGTACAAAATGCACCCACGACGATCCTTTATTTGATTAGGATCATGTCAGGAGACGTTGAGATTAATTGTATTATAAACTTATAAGCATGCACGCGTATATATGAAGAATTAAAACCCCTCATATAGTCCACAGAGAGATTCATAAAGGTTCGATTTTCACGGGGTTGCCAGATCCCACGAGAAAAATGTTTAGAGTAATGAATATTTACGATAAATATATTATATATAGATGCAATGTGTATGTATAGCCTCTGTATATATTCGCATGCACATAATGTGAACATTACCCCCAAAAAAATATATAATCTGAAAATCCAAGCCAAGCTTTGCATATAATAAACAGACATGGCAACACAGGATTTACAGGAGAGCTTTGGGAGAGACAACCCTCCACTCTTGACGTCAGACGGGAGAGAGGGAGAGAGAGAGAGCTCAAAATAAACTCAAACTTCATCATCATTCCGTGTGGCCACAGCAGAGGAAAGAGCTGCTAGGGTCTAAGACGATAGACCCTATATTTGCTGTGTGGTTTTGAGAGATTTAGTTTTTAGTGTGGGATTGGAGAGGATGTGAGAAAAAGAGGATGGTACATATATAAAATATTCGCTGAAATCCCCCAAAATGTATGAGACCTTTTAGTGAAGCAGTTTTTGTATTCACACGGAAACCACGCAACATTATTCAGGAATACCACGGACCACGGTTGTAGCAGATAATTTTTTTATACGCTTATTTTAGCAAACTTTTTTTGTTCTGATGCCCGCTGCGCCGGAATGCAAGCTGTCCCATCATGGCCGGATCATGAAATGCGTTACTTTTTTACTCTTGCTCCCTGAAACGTTAAAGAAATTGAAGCGGGCGAACAAGCACCCCGGCAGGCTGTCTCTGTGCTATAACATCTTAACTCTTTCCCTGAAGAAAAGGATGGCGGCGGAACTCTACCCCGTGAACGATCACGCCGCGGTGCAGAAGAACGGGACTGTGATGCTGAGTCTGCCAGAGAAGAAGAGCAGCGTGGAGCCGGCTGCGCAGTGCACCGGGTCCATCGCCACCACACCAACCACAGAGCAAAACATCAACAACAACAACGTGGAGATTCCCAGCTGGCACTCCGCGCACCCGACTTTACGCGAAAGGCAAGGCATTAAATCAAGTGTTGCATGCAGTGTGACATATATATATATATATATATATATTTTAGATATTATATTTTATAGTTTTCCAAAGTCATAATGAATATTAACTACACATACTTAACTCAACTTCTTAAATAATATGATAAGCTATATTCTCTTTATTGTATTTATTATTAGTAACATGAAGACTAAATATATTTATTTTTACTTGACGCAGAAATGCACTCATGTTCAATAATGAACACATGGCAGACGTTCATTTCATTGTTGGTCCACCAGGGGAATCTGAAAGGGTCCCGGCACACAAGGTGAGCCCACACACCTCAGATTTTGGTTATCTCCTGAATCAAACACATCAGCTTCAACCCCTCAGCTTATCAGTGGATCTGAAATAGGTGTCAGAAACGCTTTGAAACTAGATGAAACACTGACGGATTGTCTCTTCCCCCTCTCTCAGTATGTGCTGGCAGTGGGGAGCTCTGTTTTCTGTGCCATGTTTTACGGGGATCTCGCAGAAGGAGACTCTGATATCCATATTCCAGATGTGGAACCCGCTGCTTTTCTCATCCTGCTCAAGTAAGACTCCCTCACTAATCACATCCGGGCATTAATAACAGGGCAACTCGACTTTCATGCCAGGCAGCACAGATGGGTTCACAGAGGCCCCGACAGTGATGTCTTGATTTAGCAGTCTCCCTCTTATTTCGGATTGGATAGCGAATGCGATATATGTACTTTTTTTCCCTGGGAAAGTTGGAAGTGACTATTTAAAGTGGTAGTGATGCAGTGAGCATGTTAAACAGATCAGCTTTTCATTCAGCATAACTTTTGCATTGGGGCACTTACAGTTTACCTTAACCTCTCCATCTCCATCTTTTTTATCAGATACATGTACAGTGATGAGATAGAGCTGGCTGCCGACACAGTATTGGCTACGCTGTATGCTGCCAAGAAATACCTGGTGTCTGCTCTGGCTCGTGCATGTGTGGGTTTCCTCGAGACAAGCCTGGAGGCGCGAAATGCGTGTGTGCTGCTATCTCAAAGTCGGCTGTTTGAGGAGCCGGAGCTCACTCAGAGGTGTTGGGAAGTGATAGACGCCCAGGCAGAGCTAGCGCTGCACTCGGAAGGCTTCACGGAGATTGACTTGCCCACACTTGAACACATTTTACAAAGGGAAACTCTGAACGTGAAGGAGGCGGTGGTTTTCCAGGCCATTCTGGGCTGGGCTGACGCAGAGTGTCGGAGACAAGGCCTGAGCCCCACTTCACAGAACCAGCGCTCCATGCTGGGGAAGGCTTTGCACCTTGTGCGTCTGCCTTCAATGACACTGCAGGAATTTGCAGATGGAGCTGCGCAGTCAGACATTTTAACCCTTGAGGAAACGCACAGCATCTTTCTCTGGTACACGGCTGCTACAAAACCTTCGGTGGGATTCCCGGTTGTGCCCAGAAAGGGGCTGACGCCACAGCGCTGCCACCGTTTCCAATCCTCCGCATACCGGAGCAACCAGTGGCGCTATCGCGGGCGCTGCGACAGTATCCAGTTCGCTGTGGACAAGCGTGTGTTTATCGCTGGACTAGGTCTGTATGGCTCCAGCGGAGGGAAGGCGGAATACAGCGTCAGAATTGAACTTAAGAGACAAGGAGTACTTCTGGCACAAAACCTGACCAAATTTGTGTCAGACGGTTCTAGCGCAACATTCCCTGTGCGGTTCGAGCACCCGGTACAAGTGGAGCAGGACACGTTCTACACAGTTAGCGCCGTTCTGGATGGGAGTGAGCTGAGTTATTTTGGACAGGAAGGAATGACAGAAGTCCAGTGTGGGAAAGTCACCTTTCAGTTTCAGTGTTCCTCTGACAGCACTAACGGGACAGGAGTGCAGGGGGGACAGATTCCGGAGCTGATATTTTATGCATGAAAACTTGGACTGACTCATTAAAGACGACACAGCAGTGGGATTTTTCCCTCTCGAATAAATGCCTTTACTCACAATAGCTGCAAGACACTACTACAAGAGGAGACTATCCCCTTTGATTAGATTTTTTTTTACATCTCACATATAATGGAATGCTGCCCAAACTTATTTATTTCTTTAAAACATGTACTTTAATTTAAGCACATTTTATTTACTAATTATTCATAATATGCCTGTGTACAGTAAGTGAAACATGGGCAGTTTGCACTTGAAACTAGGCAGCTTTTCCTCTGTCTTGTTATTTAATTGGTTCTTTGTTGACAGCTTGATGCTGAATGATCTAAAAAAAGGTTTCAAGAGCCTGCAAAATCATAAAATATTTGTTTCTATTCATCAAACAGTATTTTGTTTTCTTTTGTCTAATGCACAGTTGTAACATATATGCCGTTTCACTTTGGTAAAATAACCTTACCTAAAGGTTACAAATGAAAAGTCGGTCATGTACCTCCAAACAAGAATTCACTGACTGACGGAATTCTTAAAATACGAAAGATAATATTTTGAAGAATGTTGCAACTGTTCATAAAGGGTTTATAATGATATAGTATCCCACTGACTTTCATTGTATGTATCTAACTAAACAATATTTTTGATCTAGAAACAAAAAGAAAGTCAATTAAGTTTAAAATTACATGAGGATTTTGGGATTTTGCTTTGTATTGTTGTTTAAACAAATGTCCATCCCCATCAACCAAATGTTCAGTCCAGGTTAAAACATTTACACAGCAAGCAAACTTCACTTACAGTTGCACAGCACCCTCTGGGCATTAATAGCAGCACTACACAGACCAGCTCACATACTCACTACCAGTGCAATTTGGATGAGCAGCAAAGCATCATGGGAAACTACAATGTCACTTATGCGATGCTTACCAATAGCTGGCGCGTTGATACACAGCTCTCTGGCTAAAACAAGGAAGGTTTTTCCCAAAACATACACATTCACCTAAGGCAAAAGAGAAAGAAAGAGTGAGAAACTCACACAAATTTGTGGTCAGGAAAAAAATGACTACAGATAAGACAAAGTGGGAATATTTAACAGGCAACGAGAGTAAGAGATATAAGATAAAGGGATAACACAGAGTGTATTTTAACAGATGCTGAAGGTTGTAGAGTTCATAGCTGTGGGGTTTGGATCCATACCAGCATCACCACAGAGTCTTCACTTTCTCACAAACTCTATATCTGTGTCCTATCCTTAGAGGATGAACTATAATAACAAAAATATTTCATGAAATAAGCTTTAGACCACATAACTCAATACTTATCTTCGTGGACCACCTTAATAATTAATAAAAAAAACTATGACGAACGGCGCACATGCACAAACACTGACACCCTATTTCTTCCATCTGGGCCCCATTGGCATTAAAGAGGAATCTTTTTTGGTTGATGTCAGAGGTCACAACCACTGAAAAGTAGGACGGCCCTCACACACTCCTGACCTGAGAGGGGCGGTGACAGCCTTATGTCTCAAAAGAGCTCCTCTGTCTGGGGGAGAGCAAAGGAATTTATGGTTCCTTTCTCTGGTAAAATTCCCTAACGACTCAAATACCGCAGTGGACAGGATCTGCGTGTTAGCGTGTGGGACAGGGAGGGGGTTTAATAGGACAGCTGGGAGGGTAAAAATATAAAACGGACACACCAGCTGGTGGAAAATGGCTTTCGCACACTAACTGGGTCCAAACCTCTGTTATTTTTAGTGAAAATGCATCTGTTTTACAATGTTATTTTTTCAACTCAAACTTATTCGTTCTAAGTTAGCTCCCTTTCAAACGATTAATGCAACAAATTTGGGCAACAACTCTCACTATATCACTATCAACTATTGCTTATCATGCCTATTAATAACATATTGGCTGTTTATTATAAAGCACATATTTCACATGAACTTAAAAACTACCTTTCTAACTAGCGGCAAACTAGGAGCTTACTGAGGCAAAAGTCACAGTTAATTGTTAACAGCAAGAATTGGACCTTATAAATTGTGACCCAAATTTGACCTAAAACGGTGCATAACCATCAAAGAAAATTTATTTTTCATTTAATTAATTTTGACAATATTATGAAAATATATGTACATAAATGTTTGACTTACTTGCAGGAGGTCACTCAAGTCCAGCAGCATGTCTGAGGAAGTGCATTAAAGAAATCATACAGAATGGAATTTGACAGACAGTATTATCCAAAGTCCCTTACTGTTCATTCAAAAGACATCATTTTTTAAATACATGCATTTTCATTGGACCCATAACCTTTACTATTTAGTCTAATATGTTTTATGCAATAATGACCCAAGAGGAGGATATGTAATAAATATAAACTGTATATATAACATAAGACAGAAAACAAACAGAGGGATTTTGGTCAGATTTGATCTCTTTGCTTGACATTTTCCCTCACTGAGCTCTACTGAACCACCACCCCGTGAAGCCTGGAATTCCCCGTCTCTCAGCAACCGGGTACTCCGTGTCCATGGAGACCAGCACACCTGTCCAATCATGACAAAGTGTATTAAAACATCCTATTAAAAACGTCATTGAGGGATTTTCAGTTACCATGACCGCAATAAGAGATAATCCTAAATTGCAGGATTATGGATGACCCTGTTAAATTCATGATCATTTTTTTAGGATTTCACCTTTCCAGGGAGAAATCTCACATTTGGCAAAATTAGCTAAAATCCACAAATGTTTTTCTTTATAGACATCATTTGACAGAATTTACAGTGTTTAGATGTCAACATAATATTACAGATAATGTAAAATACAATAATCCACAAACTCAGTCAGATTGGAGTTTCAAAGCTAACCTGAGAGCAAGAAATCATTTCAGAGGCTGACATTTGGAAAATAATTCTAGATGTTTGCCCTTTCCAGTGGAGATTGAGACGAACAATACTCTCTCTCTCTCTCTCTCTCTCACACACTCCCCTCATCCTCCTGGGCAGAAAGTAAAAGTGCTCTCATGAGTTCTTACGTAACCCTACCAGACGTCTGACTGAACACATATGTTACGTAATCTCAGAGAAGCGGAAAGATACACACTGTCAGCTTCTGTTGCCTCTATTTATGTATTTTTTTGAACAAGAGAACGCAAACGGCATCATCCCTGAAAAACCAAATGCACACAGAGTGCCATTTTTAGACTGTAGAAGGCAGATGAAAGCTTAATAAAAACAATTCATACTCAAGCGTTTTCACATGTAGAGTTTACATAACAGAATAAACTGGTGCAATTAAACACTCATCCATCCGTAAACATATCAACAATATTGATTACACCTCATGCTGG
The DNA here is from genome assembly GCA_032353835.1 of Enteromius viviparus. Classification (NCBI taxonomy): domain Eukaryota; kingdom Metazoa; phylum Chordata; class Actinopteri; order Cypriniformes; family Cyprinidae; genus Enteromius; species Enteromius viviparus. Next base: position 19,135 of record JAUCNO010000622.1, on the reverse strand, counting down.
CGGGAATGAACATCGTGTTAGAAAGACAACACATTCATTCCCACTTTACATTAAAAGTACAACTAATCCATAACGTTTTTATTTAGATCTATTTGCTCATTCTATTGACCGGAAATGATCATAATCCAGATTTGAACTCGCACCACAAGAGGCTAAATGCTGGAGGATGTGCTTTACAAGAATATTAAAAACAACTTAAACTATAATAAACTAACAGGGTGTTCCAGTCGAGTCCTAATGCAGTCTCCTGAGAGACACACCCTGCCTCACTCTGAACGCACAAACACCCCAAAAAGTCAGATCCCGTCTCAGACGCCAGATGAGGTCTTGATGCAGCGTAGGCTAAACAGGAAGCGGATTATTTTATACACATAACACACTAAAGATAACAACTTGTGCTAAACTCCTGACTCAGTGAGTCAGTGCGAGCGTGTAGGAGGATTATTACAAAAATACTCATGAGTGTTCACGCACAGGGGGAACCAAGGCTATAAGACTAAGCATCAGACGCTGAGAGTTTGTGTGCGGTATGGAATGCAGACAGACGTACATGAGGAGACCCAATCAAAACGTCTGACTAACACCATTGACTATCAGCTCCCACAGAGGACCCCTCTTGCTCAACCCCCCCTTCTTCCATCCCGCTTCGTTTTCATTACATGCAACGCCACCCAAGTCACTTTATTACTTCTGATTCTTTTTTGCAGTCTCTCCTCATACACATTCGCAAAAGCAGAGTGACTCAACTCTGATGCATTGCATTATTAACATTTAATCATATACATCACCATTCATCCTCAATAACAGATTCTTCTTTGCTCTCTAAATGCTTTCCTTACTTGATGGCCAAAAGGATACGTGGTGTTCCCTCCGTTCGGCAGACGAGGTAGAGGCAAGCGGCGATGACATGGGATGATTTGCGCCCTCTGGTCAGGTGCTTGCAGAGGGCCATCTTGTAAAAGTTGAAGGCAGTGTTCAAACAGTGCTGATTCATTTGAAGCTGATGACCAAGATGGTTTATCTGTCTCTTAGCTGAATAAAACACAACAAAAAGATCACAGTCAGGGCTGCTGACAGCACATTTACAGCAGCTTTAGTCCCTAAGAAGTTAATAGATGAAACACACAATGGTAAAAGCCCCTGGTTTGCCTCTTCTGGAGTTTAAACAAAGAGTCTTTGGGTTACCAGTCCAACTTTATGTTGTGTTTAAGTCCAAACAAACAAGACCAATCAAAGCACTTTTGAATTAGTTACTTAAAACCAGAGATGAAGGAAATTCTTGGTTAAGCATTTTTTCCTAAGTGAACATGAAACCGAAGTAGAGAGAGGTCTTTTCTTCCATATTTGAAGTATGTACACTTAAGTGTAACAGATAAGCAGAAAACTATAGAGCAGGGAAATACATTTTCACTAGGTTTAAAAAATAAATGTTGCATAACCCAAGAGAATGATACTTGAACAAACTCTTCTGTAAAACACTATGGGATATGAATAACTAGTGCTACTAAAGAGGAGATTTCTGTCTCAGTACAAGAAAAAACTCATACATTTTAGATTCGTAAAATATGATAAATGCTTAAATATCTATTTTGGACGCTTTTTCCTAGTCTAAACGATGAAAATCTTTCAATTAATCCAAATTGACCAATGTATGAGGGGGGAAAACTGTTTAACCTGAAGTGCCTTGCTTTAAAAAATAAATAACAAATACATGGTGCCACCAGAAAGACAATACAATTTTGGTTGGACATTATTGAGACTTTATCAGACCTATTGAAATCCTGATATGGACATGTTATTGCACCACTCAACTCACTTACAGTTTCCTTTTTTGTTTTTTTATCCTATACTTATATGGACAGGCCTTGAGCTCTGTTGTAAATAGTTAAATAGAGGCTAAATAATAAATAAAGAATCAAATAAATAACTGAAGACATCCTCCATACATCATCAGAGAGAGGTCTATCGTTTTAATCAAAAAGTCCAGTCATGACAGTTTCATTAAAAATGACATGATATTAAAACAAATACGAACATGTAACGTATGGATACTTCTTTCACACACATTTAGAAAGCAGATGAAGTGATCATATTTTATCATATTTTTCTATTCTAGTTGAAGTGGACTACAAGTAATGTTTTAGAAGTTCATCTACTACTACGTTAACATCAAAAACTAATAGTTCAACCACAATTAAAATACCTCACAGCAAAACAGCAATTATGTTTATAATTAAATAACTTCTACAAAATATAGGTTTATTTCGATTTTGTACGAGCACCTGCTGCGAACGTGCTGTTTGAGAAAAGATATTTCTGTTTATACAGACTCAGGATCTCACAGAGCATCTTTTGTTCTCTCACCACACACAGATAGTATAAATCTGGATGCAGACATGAGGCCATTAATCACACGTGTACATTCCCACACACAAATAAAGTGGCCTCTGCAATTCCCTCCCAGCACACACACAGACCATACGGTTGTCTGACCAAACTGATTCATCAGTTACTACACAAAAGCACATAAACGCACCACACCTTCTGACTTCTCAGGCTTAATAAGCTTCTTTGAAAAACAACCATTACCATCTGGCTGAAATGAACCTCACACACTTAACTTGAAACCGCATTACACAAGCCTACAATTTCCAAAGAATCCCCCTTTCTTGAAAACAAAGAACGCATATACTTAACCATCTCGCTCAGTTCAATGGAAGGGAATATTATACAGACATATCTAAAACACATGAAACTGTACAAGTTGTAAATTGTCAGTGACACATAATTAAGTCACATTCACAGGAAACAGATTTTGAAATGCATTGAAAAAACTTAGTAGCTGCATATTACGCAGAACAGTTTATACCTTTACATAATGACAAAGTAGACTTTACAAAGATACGTACATATATAAAACACACAATAAATGATCATCTATAGCTCTTTGAGAAGGAATCAAGACAGAGCAATTCAAATATTCAGATTACAAACTCTTTAAGATACCTTAGGTGTGTCACAAAATTCGAAAACGCTAAATTCATTAAGAAATATTCATAAATTCAAAAAAGAAAGACTGGAGTAATGGCTGCTGAAAATTCAGCTTCACCGTCACAATAAAACACATTAAGATAAACAGATATTTAATCAAATGCATATTGCTTTATTGTGCATAGGAAACTTGCAAACTTTCAATCTGTGTTTAAACTTCACAAAGTTTAAATAAATAAGGGCTAAATGAAGGGCATTTACTGTGATTGAACGCTCACCATTCTGCAGGGTGGCAGCTCTGGACTCCCTCCCAACCCCAGTGTGGAAGTTTCCTCCCAATGATGGCACATTTCCAGATGCTACATCACAGCAAAAAATAAAAAATATTAGTAATACTAATATTATGAAGAACTTACACATTTCATAACGAAACTTTATACCTTCTTCTATTGGTCAATGTTTTTTAAATGAACATTTTCTTTGTTCCTAGTATTTTTGTGCTATTAAATATTAAATGCACTTTGTATTCTCATTACACTAATAAATCTGCCTCGTCTAGAAATCTTCAGCTTACCCAATACTTCTAATGATTTTTCTTAGTAGAAAGGTAAAAACAACTCAAATATTTAAATCTAAAATTAGCCAAAAGTAAATGAGCTGTTGAAAGTAAGCTTTTACTAACAAATTCTTCATTGCAGGACAATATTAAAAAACTTGACAGCCGCCTGCTGTTTGAAGACAGTACTGCCATTCAAAACCAAAATGCTTATCCCATTTAAATGAGCTTTGAACTTAATTACATTTTCCCCCAATTGATTTTTCATACCAGGTAAGTATACAACGTATACAACGTTAAAAAATCTAATGAAGTTCTAATGAAGATTATTCAAATCTTCAAGACTAGAAATTTCGTGAATATTTTCTTAAAGCATTAGCTTATTGAAATAACATAAAATATTCCACAGGTTGATAGTTGACAGAGATTATAATTAAATTCACTGCCTGGTTTGGAGTAGATGAACCATCACTCACAGTCACCAGCAACAAACTGGCCAACGGCGGACATTCCTCCTCCACTGTTCTCCACGAAGGTTACCTCGGAAACGATGATGTTGTCCTCCAGCACGGAGCCACAGCCCATGCACACAGCATCACCCCGAGCCTGGTCCACATCAATGTCTGTCCCCCCGCAGTTCTTACACTTCCTCATGGTCACCAGCAATCAGCACACACAACACTGGGAATGATCTTTACATAACGTAAAAGAGAACACAGAATGAATCCTAGAGAGTAGAGCTACGTCTACTGTGAACTGCATCAATGGCAAACTTTGGAAGCACTATTATGGACAGAGGACTCATATTCAAACATGGAGTTTTTTGCTCCTTGAGACTTTAACTGATGGATTTGTGTTGATCATTGTGATGCTTTTATGAGATGTCTGAACACTCATTCTGACGGCACCCATTCACTGCAGAGGATCCATTCGTAGGCAAGTGATGTAATGCAAAATTCCTCAAACTCATGATTGAGTGAGTAAATTTCCAGCAAATTATCATTTTTGGGTGAAATATTCCTCTAACAGTTATTTAATTATTTTTAATAGCCCCAGTTTTACACCAAAGTACATACAAAAAAAATACATTTTATTATTATTTTTGGAAGCACGTCAAAATAACGTTTCTTTTCTTAGCTATATTTAACATGATCCAAGAATGAACAATACCTCTACAGCATTTCAATTCTGTAAAAATAGTTTGCTCTTAGTTAGTACATATTAGCATATCGCAGTAACTAACATTAACAAAAATGTTACCAATATTTTAAATGTCTGAACATCTCACATTATCTGATTTAATAAAAGTAAATATTCTTCACTTCTGTCCACACCTCAGTCCAAAAAAAAATTCACTTATATATATATATATATATATATATATACACACATTTTGTAAATACAAAAATTTCCCCCTGAAATGAATACAATTTCTCATATTCATTTTATTTATGGGAACCAAATTCCAAGTAACAGACCTTAAAATACAGTATTTTTTATCAAACTTGTTTGTGCACATGATATAAAAGTAGATCCTTACTTGATGTGTTTTATAGCCATGTATAAGTCCCAAATAAACAAGCTTTTCAAAGAAAAAAACAAGGTGTGTGATATTTGAATGCCTTATGAAAATATACCAAAAATTGTAATTGTAATTTAACCTTCACCAGCAGCCACAATTATTTTCTTTGCATGTCACTAACATTGGCCTGAAATAGATGAAGCACTAGCCAAGATCCTGAAAAATCTATTTTAAGATTCTTTCCATAGATTCAGATATACACACCACTAAGCAAACCTTAGAAAATTGGTTTGAGGTTTGAGCGAGATGATTAATTATTGTTTTTAATAATTTACCATCTAAATGATCAACTCCACAAGATTTGTGATCTGAAATTGAAAGCAACATCTGTTCCGCTGTGTTTTTATTAATTGGACTAAAATAAAAAACAGCATATTTTATCTTTATCTTATCATTAATTGTTGTATTATCACAATATGATTACGAAATAATTGTAAGTCATTACGATATATGTTAGATGGTAAATCGTTCACTTTATTATTATTTTTTTTTTAAAGTGATACAAATAATTGGCTATATCTAAGGGTTTAATGATAAACTGCCCCTCATTTTCCACACACCCTTGAAAATTATCATTTTATTTTCCACAGTTTACTACTGTTACCAGATGCACATCTTATTTAATTATTATAATAGACCCTCTTTTGATTTCATTTCATGTTGTAACCTTGTTTCTTAACTTATGATATAACTGTTTTTTACAGTCATTTGTCGATTTCTGTGCAGCCTCCTTCGCCTTATCTCTTTGAAGAATTAACAACCTCACATCATCATCAAGCCAAGGTGCATTTTTCTAGGTGGAGCATATTTAACTAATTTATTATATCCATAAAGGTATTAAGAGTTATGTTAACACCTTTTCTTGACATATTTCAGTCCATTGCACATTCTTAACTTTAGTAGTGAACAAATCTTTTTTTATTAGTATAGTACAGTAACAGTTTCTGATTTTGTAATTTTTGTATGTTTGGTTATCGCATTCAAATTACGATCACTACAGCCATCTACAGCTGATTCAGCCTTAGAACACAATTCCTGGGTGTTGGTATGTGAGGTCAATGCAACTGGAAGTACTAACATCCTTAACCTTTGTACTGCTTCTTCTTGGTTGAGTAATCAACTCTGTAAGATTACAAACTTTTGAAAGCCAGTCAATATCGGAATAACCAAGTAATACTCATAGCTCAAGTTCTTATCTAAAGAAGCAAACAGATCCAACAAGAAAATGCTCCAACCAATAATCGCCAAGACAACCAAGAAGTTGGGACATTGGGATCATCTGTTTATCTTGTCCCAGTCCAGATCTGAACCATATTTGGTCTAAATTTTTTAAGGAAGGCCTTAAAAACCTGTCCAGAGGTCCTTGGTATAAAAATGTTTAAAACACATATAATTTTAAGCATTATGGGCTCCCAAGTGATTCTTTTGACATCTCTAGTGTAAGAAAACACCCTGTTAAAAGAGGCACAGCAGCGCCGCTACGAGGACACAAAGCGAACTGCGTTTCTAAAAAGCCCACGTTGCATTCTGCCAAACTCAACCCGGATTTAAACCCCCAGAACCCAAATCAGACATATCAGATCCCCTAAATGAACACGATCCTTGAGAATCAAAGAAAGTTTGGCTGTCCTAATCACTGCCATGCAATCGGCACTGTTGCAACGAACTTACAACGTGGCAATCTTCTAACGTTACTTGACAAGCAAACCTGAGTTTACCAAAATCTGTTAAATAACCGTACCGATCTGTGCAGATGTCGACCAGTTAATCATTAGGATTACCAAAGAAAAAGTACCTTTAACGGTTGTAGGATAACCAAACGCAGGCTTCACCTGTCTGAACCAGAAAGCCCGTGAAAGGCCTTACAGCTCCTGTCTGTCGAGGTAACAACTGTGTATTCTTGCTTCTCAGTAGTTTCGCAGACTGTAACACTTTATGATGTTAGTGAAAAGCCGTCATATATTTCTCTACAGGAGAAGCCGGTAAAAACACAGCCACATGTTTCCAGTCAGCGTGCGATACGGCTCAAACCAATGTGAGGGCGGAGGGGGGGTCACAACTTCTCACCTCCATTATTATATACTATAAGAGACTATGACAACATGTTATAAACGCTACCGTACTATTTAAACCAATTATTACACAGAAATTTGTAGATATAAAAGTATACGACGCGAAACATACAATATGCTAGTTTTCCCCGTGTGATGACATGCGCTGAAACGCACCGATCCGCATGACGTAACATGCAACGTAAACGCAGCTGCAACTTTGTGTTCAATAGAATTTAGCGAAAAAGAATATCCATCATGTGCATAGTAGAAAACACTAAAATGTTAGAATTAGGACTATACAGTAGGCAATGGAATCGAACCGATATATGAAGACGAAGAGATTCAAAAGCTTCTAAACGCCGTCTGACTTTGTCTTCTACAATGAGCATTTTTCATCAGGACCCTATTATGTTCGTTAATTTAACTTTAATTTAACTTTAATTGTATAGAAAATGACCTATACATTACTGAACCAAGATAGCAGCCTGCCTTTTAGACAGCATTCAGAGGCTTTTGCATCTAAACTCTATATATAGTTGTAATCTAAAGTATTCAACCCCCAGAGTCTGCAGTACTTTACAAATACAAGCTTTTATGGTAATAAATAAATAACACTTTACCACCATATTAATAGTGGTCAAGTCAATATATAATGTAATATTCTGGAGGTCAGTTTCCATTGTTTCCAGTGTGCAGTGCAATAGTTACCACTGTGCAGAAGAGTATAGAGATTTTGATTATGAATACTAGTGCTAGTGCAGTATTTTGCTGTATTGCTCCAGTATTTTTCTACTTGAGCTGTCAGTTCATATGCAGTGTTTTGAATGTACAAAGTCAAATTCAAACAGAGCTCATTTAACATCAAAGACTTTTAAAAAATCAACTTAAAAGCACATTTCACTAATTATTTTAAATTAATTGTGTCGTACAATACTTAATTTAGGTGATTTTACGTGATTTATTCAGGTAGATTCCATTACAAATCAAGCCTTAAAAACTACTAAAAGTATTTTATATTATAATTGTCGTTGCGCACCCTCCACCTTCAATACCATAACTGAGGTGAGACCTTGAGCAAGGTACTCCCAAGGTGCCACAGTATTGGCTGCCCACTGCTCTGGGTGTGTGTTCACGGTGTGTGTGTGTGTGTGTGTGTGTGTGTGCCCTTTGGATGGGTCACCATCGGTCATCATACAAGCCACATCACTTTCACTTTACAATGTACTTATTTCTACGGTGAGGAACAATGTTGTCTTAAAACACAATTAAGCATTTAGAAACTCTATTACATAATGGAATTCGCTTGAGGTGTTAGACGTACGTACAATTTGCCCATGCATGTGCTGAAGTTGAGTAGCAAATATGAGAAGTTAAGAGTTCTCACAAAAGAGAAGCTGAAGTGAAGAAAAAGTTGTATTACTTTGGAAAGGATACATGAGGATTTCCAAGTCTTTAAAAATATTCTAGAGACACAGCTGGCAGCCTTAAAATGTGTTATACTTACAAAAAAAAAATTGAGGATGTTGAAGAAAAAGCAAAATATCATGAAATGTTTGATCACAGCAACTCAGAAAAACATGAACTTGAAAATGAACTTGAAAAGAGAAACTTGAAAGGTGACTCGATAAAAAGAGGGAGAAAAAAATCTATGAGTAAATGCATTACAGCCTTCATAGTATCTTGCTGAATGCCACTCTTGACCAAGAATAACATGAAAGGAACATGAACTAGAACATGCTAAAATTTTTATTGGATAGATCTGTGGATTTCTGGACGAATGTTTTATAGAGTGAATTGACCTAACTAGAAGTTTTTAGACCCATGTATCAGCATGTGTGGTTCAAAAAAAGGGGAAAGCTAATGAGAAGACCCCGAGAACAAACACCCTTCGTTCAAACGTGGAACAGAAGCAGTCTTATTATGAGAGGGTTTTATTCTTGCAGGAAATTACTGCATGAAGGGAATCATGGATGCTTTTAAGTATTAGGACATTTTTTCAGGAATTATTCCTTTGGTGCAAAGACTGAAGATGATAAACTTTTCTGCAGGACAATCGTCCCAAAGTAAACATCCAAATCTGCCAACGCTTGGATCAGGAATCGGTCACAGAATGTTTTGAGTAGCCTGTTCTCATTAAAAATATTTTGTTAAATTTGGAAAACAAAACAAAACAAAGATTCAAAGCTTTTTCAGGTAAGGAATGTACCAAGTTTGCAGTGGAGAGATGACAGAGACTTCTAAGCACCCCCAAACAGTGTTTATTTGTGGTTAAACAATACATTCGAAAGTTAGACCCATGGATGCAGGCTGGTACATGTGCATAGCAATACAAAGGGAACACGAATGGAAGTGATACATGAATTTAAAGAATGCTGTAAAAAGTGTAACATGCTGTTAAACTAACCGTTTCTGGTAGTTGTTGACTGTCACTCATAAAAACAGTTACTACTAATATAATAACCATACTAACCGTTGCAAATCACCTCTGGTTAATAGTTAAGAATTTTTTTTTTTTTTTTTTTTCATTTTTGGCCCATACGGGGCGCTGTTGGTCTATATGTAACCAACATTAAAATAAATTCACAAATAATTCATACATAAATATCTGTAATAAGCGGTCCACGGAAGGTGAGCATAAGATAAACCTAAGTGCAGTTTATTCACAGTGTAATCAAAAATCATCTGTGAAGAGCACAGGGCGCCAGTGGCTCTTTGTGTTCTCTGGCAAATGCCAATCGTCCTGCATGGTTTCGGGCTGTAAGCACAACCCCCACCTGTGGACGTCGGGCCCTCATAACACCCTCTTGGAGTCGGTTTCTGACTCTTTAAGCCAGGTGTGCCCAACCCTGCTCCTGGCGATCGACTGTCCAGCAAAGCTTAGCTCCAACTCTAATCAAACACACCTGAAGCAACTAATTACATGTTTTAGGATCGCTTGAAAATTAAAGCAGGTGTATTTGATTAGAGTTGGAGGTAAGCTTTGCTGGAGAGTCGATCGCCAGGAACAAGGTTGGGCACCCCTGGTTTAAGCAGACACATGCACATTTGTGGCCTGCTGGGGGTCATTTTACAGGGCTCTGGCAGTGCTCCTCCTGTTCCTCCTTGCACAAAGGTGGAGGTAGCTGTCCTGCTGCTGTGTTATTGCCCTCCTACGGCCTCCTCCAAGTCTCCTGATGTACTGGCTTATCTCCTGAGCCACTTGTGTGGGTTGTAGACTCCATCTCATGCTACAACTGAAGTTAAAGCATCGCCGGCATTCAAAGGTGACCAAAACATCAGCCGCATAGAAACTGAGAAGTGGTCTGTGGTAACCACCTGCAGAAGCACTGCATTATTGGGGGTGTCTTGGTAATTGCCTGTAATTTCCACCTGTTGTCTCTTCCATTTGCACAACAGCATGTGAAATTGATTGTCAGTGTTGCTTCCTTAGTGGGCAGTTTAATTTCACAGAATTGTGATTAACTTGGAGTTACATTGTGTTGTTTTAGTATTGTTTAGTATTTAGCAGTGTATATATACACATAATACACACGAATATATGATATCAAATATGATGCAACAACTCACTGCTGATAAAGCCCAGAGAAAGTATTTAGAATGTTCCTACAAATCAAGATAAGGGGCAAGAATCCCTCGTTTGAGTTTTGTCTCATATTTCATGAAGATATATCACACCAGCAATAAACTGAGTGCAATATCATACGTGATATATACGTTGATGTGGGTGTTTACATGCGCCGCGCGGTCCGCGTGGATGATTATCATATCTATTGTTCGCGCAGCGTGGGGGCGTGGTCGCATTAAAAGATAATGAGGGAGACGCGAAAGACAGGACATCGCGCTGGTTTCATGAGAATTACTTTATCACATAATATTTGTTTTCGATTAGACTGTCTTAGTGTAATAGTAGACATATTAAGCTTTCTACAGATATAACGCTCATGTCGCTGTGTGGAGTTTTCGGTGAGTTTCAGTTTACAATTCAATTCAAAGTTATTTGTATAGCGCTTTTCATGATACATCATTGCAAAGCAGCTTTACAACAAAGTAATGTTTACAGTATATGTAGTAGTAGTTCTCATTGGTCAGTTCAGTTTCATTATAAAAGTTTCTGTATGTTTTCTTTATTTTCGAAATACACAAAGTGCTGTTGTTATTATATGTGTATACAAATTAAAGTAAACCCTTCACAGATTCGATGTATTGCTCTTATCTGTACGATCAAAACTCAGTGTGTAATTTAAGTTCGTATTGGCGTCATCAGGAGAAAACACCTCAGCCCGCATATATGCGGGAGCGGACCTCAGGGGATTAAGTATTACAGATAAATGGTCGCTGGTATGGCTCTCATACACCGGTGTGTTTGGAGGACGTGGTTTGTTATTTGTGAATTTCCCATAAAAGAGTGCGCAGTTATGGTCACATAGCTATCTGTGGCACGGGACGTCCATTCATCTGTGATAATTGCGATGGATTCAGCAGTACTCAACCCTTCCCCCATTTTAGCCTTCTTTTTCTCTTGAATTTTTGGTAGCACATTTTGTGAGAAATGCGCCTGGCTTGGTAATAGATAACGGGGCTCCAGCACACTGAGTAAATACTTGAACCCCTCGTTATCGACAACCGAAAATGGTCGCATATCCAGTTTCCTCACGTTCTTCTTCAACTAGTTAAACTTTTGCAGTCAGGCGTCACATGATTGGAAAGAAAAAAAAATTGGTAAGTTGCAGTTGCTACCTCTCGGAACTCTCATTCTGGTGTAATAATCAAGGAATTTTGCTATCACGCTGCACCTGAAAACAGCCAGACCCTGTTGCTTGTGCAGGGAGCTTGTTTAGTAAGCTTTGGACTTTTTTCCACAGGTGCTGCACATGACCCAAGACTAACATTTTTTTATTTTTTTATTTCAGAGTCGAGTAAAGGAAAAGATAAGAAAAAATTGAAAGAAGGTCAGAATAAACAAACGGCTGTGGGAGAGAATATGTGCTTTGAGTGCGGAAAGACTTTTTCTTCAGCGACATCTACAAAACGGCATGAGAGGATCCACACTGGAGAAAAACCCTATAAGTGTTCACACTGTGACAAGAGATTTAGTCGATCAGAAAATCTGAAAAGACATGAGAAGATCCACACTGGTGTGAAACCTTATAAGTGTTCACACTGTGACAAGAGATTCACTCAGTCAGCAGATCTGAAAAGACATGAGATGATCCACACTGGAATGAAACCTTATAAGTGTTCACACTGTGACAAGAGATTCAGTGGGTCAACAGATATGAAAACACATGAGAGGATCCACACTGGAGAAAAACCTTATATATGTCCACACTGCAGTAAGCGATTTAGTGATTCAAAAGATCTTAAAAGACATGAGAGGATTCACACTGGAGTGAAACCTTATAAGTGTCCATACTGCAGTAAGAGATTCAGTGATGCAGGACTCCTTAAAAGACATGAGATGATCCACACTGGAGAGAAACCTTATAAGTGTTCAAACTGCAATAAGAGTTTTTGTGATGCAGGGCTCCTTAAAAGACATGAGATGATCCACACTGGAGAGAAACCCTATAAGTGTTCACATTGCAATAAGAGATTCAGTGATGCAGGACTCCTTAAAAGACATGAGATGATCCACACTGGAGAGAAACCTTACAAGTGTTCACACTGCAATAAGAGTTTCAGTAATTCAGGAGTCCTTAAAATACATGAGATGATCCACACTGGAATTAAAACTTATAATTGTTCACACTGTGACATGAGATTCAGTCAGTCAGAACATATGAAAAGACATGAGATGATCCACACTGGAGAGAAACCTTATAAGTGCTCACAATGCAATAAGAGTTTCAGTGATTCAGGAGTCCTTAAAAGACATGAGATGATCCACACTGGAAAGAAACCTTACAAGTGTTCACAATGTGACAAGAGATTTAGTCGATCAGAAAATCTGAAAAGACATGAGATGATCCACACTGGAGAGAAACCTTATAAGTGTTCACACTGTGACAAGAGATTCAGTCAGTCAGGATATCTGAAAACACATGAGAGGATTCACACTGGAGAGAAACCTTATAAATGTCAACACTGCAATAAAAGATTCAGTGATTCACGAGTCCTTAAAAGACATGAGATGATCCACACTTGAGAGAAACCTTATAAGTGTTCACACTGTGACAAGAGATTGAAACAAGCTGCTCTTCTGAAAACTGATGAGATGATCCACACTGTTATATGAAGTGATATGAAGATAAAATAATGCCATAGAGCAGCAGTTCTCAATCCTGGTCCTCACTGCCTTATACCACATATTTACCGTACAAATCCGTGAATTAATGTTCCGAAATGAAGTAAACTTTTACGGACACTGTATAGGGACCATGTCAATCGAAACACAGTTCATGCACAGAGCTCTCTTCAAATGAGCTCATTATCAGAATCAGGTGCATTAACAAAGAGAGACATGCAAAATATGCAGAGAGGGGGCACGAGGACCAGGATTGAGAACCGCTGCCATAGAGTATGTGTTGTGCAAGTGTACATAAGATTGCAAGCGTACAGTAAATTTGCATGCGCAAGAAAAGATTTGTAAAGGAGCAAATCAAGATTCAAGTTTAAGAAAAAAAAGATTTGCAGTATTTGAGCAATTCCATGCAAATGTCAACCCTGCCATGAAAAAATAAAGTTTTTACCAAAATAAAAAAACCCTTTTAAAGTTAAAAATTTCTATGACAGCACATCAATACAATAAAATACAGACCTTAAAGGATTAAGGTCTGTATTTTATTGTATTGATGTGCTGTCATAGAAATTTTAAGGAAATTGCTTTGTTTATTCACCACATATGCAGTTTGCACAGATAGTAAAATTACATTTTCAATCAACCATATTTGATGCTTTGAAAAAAGACTCTCTTTTTTATACTTTATGTTAACAGTAAGCATTTTGCAGAAGGATGGGGGCATGCTATAGAAATAAATACACTCACTTTGTTATAACAGTACTGCCTTGTACATTTATAAGTGATATATCTAGGAAGTCATGACGCTTCAAGTGCTGTGTCACGGCCGTAACGATTTACATATAAAGTTTATACTGTATAATAAGTATTAATGCAAATAATATTAAACTTTATATTCAAAGCCAAAATATGTCGGAAAAATAATAATGAAAATTTCAAGAAAAAGGAGAAGAAAATAAAGAAAGAAAGAAAGAAACACAATCAAACTCAGAGAGTCAGAGAGCTTACTAGAGAAAGACAGAGGAAAAGGCGTTTGCTGAAGAGGTCACAGGTTCCTGCTTTACTCCTGGAGTCACCACAGAATTCACCATTTAAAACAAGACAGTCTCTAGGCAAGGCATTAAAACAAGCACTCCGAGCTTTACCTAGCAGTCCTCGAAAAAAATGTACAGTTATAAAAAAGATTGCAACATCGCTGTGACTTCTTCCAGTGAAAAAGAAAATGAATCATGTGACTGCCCTCACTACTACATATGATCATGTCAGGGAATTCTATGAGAGAGATGACATCTCAAGGCAAGCACCAGGAATGAGGGATGAGGTCACAGTCAGAGAGGCTGGAGTGAAAAAGAAAATCCAAAAACGGCATTTGACAATGTCTGTTCTAGAGGCCTACCGCTTTTTCAAAAATGAACATCCGGAGTCTTCTATTGGAAAATCAAAATTTGCTGAGCTTCGACCATCTCATGTGCTCCGGTCTTCAGACACTCCAAGAAATGTGTGTCTTTGCCGATATCATGAAAATATTAAGGTAGCCCTGGACTGCCTGCAACACATCATCCCAAGGCAGGCATTCCAGAGCACAAAAAATTTTGTTGAAGCTGTGGCCTGCAATCCAGAAAGTCCCCTCTGCATGTTAGGACAGTCTGCTGAATGCAGGAATGGCAAGCTCTTGGAAATGCGTACCCTCTATAACATCCCAGAAGAAGAGAAACAAATTAAGGCGACCTGGTACGCATGGGAAACAAAAGAAGGGCTGCCAAATAAGGTACAAAAGACTGGCACACTTAATGATGTGCTGAATTCTCTAAAGACAGTGGCTACAAAATTTGTGCATCACTGTTTTGTTAAGAAACAGCAAAGTGGATTTTTCCAGGCCATTAAACTGCAGGCGAAAGCAGACCAGGAAACTGTGGTGCTGCAGGTGGATTTTGCCGAAAATTACACTGCTGCCTACCAAGACCAAATCCAGTCTGCACACTGGCACCAGAAGCAGGTCACAGTGTTTCCCTCAGTCCTGTGGTCTGATGGAGATCCTGAGTCATATGCCATAGTGAGTGACAGCCTGGAACACGACAAGAGGTCTGTGGCAACCTGCTTCTCCAAAATTGTGGAGGACATTAAAATGAAACATCCTGCAATGAAAGAAATTCACATATTTAGTGATGGAGCTGCTTCTCAGTTTAAGAACAAGTTCATGTGGTGTTTCATGTCAACTACATTCAAGGAGCTGTTTCCAACTTTAAGAGTACAGTGGCACTGGTGTGGGAGCAACTGTGAAGCGGGCAGTAAACACTGATGTCCTCTGCAGGCAGGCAGTCCTTGTGACAGATGCTGCTTCATTTGTAGCTTCTGCAAGGCAGAGCTGCCCAAACATCAACATCAAACTCATTACATCCAGTGAAATCCCAGAGTTTATACAGCATCATAACCTAAATGAGAGATGGGCCAATACCTCAGCTGTGCCAGGCACTCAATCAGTCCATCACATTGAGCCGGTCTCCTGGGGAGAAGTGCGTCACAAAATCTACTCCGAGGCAGAACAGTCAGGTGTCCATACACTTCTGCACTCGGAAATTACATCTGCTGAAAGTCCCGAACACAAGTCTTCTGAACATCAGTCAACAGCTGCAAAGAACATCAAAACTGGAGACTGTGTCTTGGTCCGATTCAAGGTAAACAAATCATTCAGACAGTTTGTCGGACTTGTTAATAACCAAGACCAGGAGGCACTGGAAATAAGGTTCTTAAGAAGGAATAACAGTGCTGGACTAGTGTACATCTTACCTGTGATGGAAGATAAAGCTTGGGTGACACCTGACCAAGTTCACCCCAAAAGTCGACAACAGAGGGAGGTATCACTTTGAAGAGGCAGTCTTTGCAGAATAGAAAAAGAAGGGGGAAAAACATAATCTAATGAATCACATTTGAACTCATTTGTTTGATACTAGTTTGCATGTTTGTTTTGCCTTGATTAATGATATATAAAAACCTTTAACATTTGATAATTTCACTTTACAATATTTAATAACATGTGAAAAGTAAAGACTATGACTTCAGTTAATTCATTTAACTTTATTTTATGTCTACAGTAAAAGAATTTTATTTTCTAATTCATTCATATTTTTCAGTTTCTTATTCACATTGATTCATTCTCATAACAAGTGATCAATATGCATTGTATGCTCACCTTTTTTGGACATCTGTTTTACAGAGCTCTTGTTGCTACAAAATCCTCAACACTAATCAGTTACAAATGTTGGCCTTTGTAAAAAAAAAAAAAAAAAAAAGTTCATGTTGTTAATTATTTGTCTTTCAAGTGTTTCTTAAAAATGTTCACATTAAACAATAAATAAAAATACTATATGTATTAATGCTCACCTTCTTTTTGGACATCTCATACGGATCGTTTTGAGGCGCCTGAATCTTCTTAAAATCCAAATGCCAGCATTAAACTTGTTAAAACATGACTACTAATTGAGTAATCTTTTGAGACTATAAATATAGAGCATTCTTAAGCATTAGCTTACATTGCAATTATTTTAACAAACATGATGCAGCTATTTTGAATAACGATGGGCATTTAGCAACACAAACTGGGAATAAACATTGCCATCAAATATAATATTGCGATCATTGTGACACGATTGTATTTTGCTTACCATTCTTCACACAGAAACAGACCTACACACAAGCAAACAATACTTCAATTCACCGAAATAGAGGTCTGCATTCCCGCGGCTTTACCGTGGGAGCCGTGGGAAACGACCAGACTTCTTGCGGCGCGGGAATAAATTCCAGAATAAAACGCGGAAGCGGTCGGTATCTTGTAATTTGAACGGGAGCGGGCGGTCTAACAATATAGTGTTCCCGATATTTTTTCAGAACAGCATATTTGTGATTTTCTCATTCTTATTGAGCACCGGTATAGCCAGTGCTCACGACTGTTACTCATGCTGAGCGCATGGACCAGTGTTTTTACGCATGCATTTTATTTGCACACTCTGTGCGCGCATCAGAGCGGGCTTTACCAACATGAGCAAAGTGAAGATGCATTTGAAAAACGTTCAGCTTGCATTAGAAAACAGCCAGTTTAATGTTAGGAAACCCACATCAGGCAAGTCTAATGTATGGGAGTCTTTTTCATGCGTCATAGACGCAAATGGGGAAAAAACTGCCCTTTGCGCGATGTGATAAATATGGTTATAATGTTATACATAGATTTGTTTTTATTTATTTTATTTTTGCAACACATGCTTTTAACATGTATCTGTCATCATGGAAAATATTGACAAGACGAATAAAAATAAATACAATTCTTGCGCAACTTACAGTTTTGTCTGTTATCTCTCTTTTGGTAGAACCCACTTTAAATGTGAGATTTTGGAAACCAGATCTTAATTTAGCGGGAACGATCGGTCGGACAGAAAATTATTCTAAGCGGGCAGCGGGTGAACAAAGACTGAATATACAGCGGGAGCAGTCGGGTGCGAATAAAACCTCGTGGGAGCGGGAAAAATGATCCCGTGCAGACTTCTACACCGAAGCTTGAATTGATAATTTATTTATGATAAATAGATAGTTCAATTTCTTCATTATATACTCAACAAAAATATAAACGCAACACCTTTGTTTCTGCTCCGATTTTTCATGAGATATTAGAATGTAAAAAGAATTACATTACTTTAAATGTATACTGTAAATGGGAAAATGTTTAGCAATTTATACATTTGTAATCCTACAGTGTGCATTAAGAGTACCATTGCGGTGGTGAAGATGATGCTGAGCCAAATTAAGATACAGTCATCTCCTAGCCAATCAAATTAGGTTTCTAGACTGTCAACGTACCCTTATTTATTTGGTTCATTTAACGTGCTGGGGGCCAGAAGACCAGAAGTGTACGCGCAAGTATAAGAAAAATGTAACTGTACATATTGGGTTATTTCTGAAGTTTTTATCCAACATACACAAGAAGTCGTTTTTACATTTGCAACAGTTTATTTTTACGCACACTGATTAGTTTTATGCTGTTAATTCATTTTTTCAGTTCATGACACAGGTTGTTTCACTTGCAAAACGCTGTTTACAGGCTTGCAATGCATCTGGCCGTATTTTGGCGAAAAATAATGCCAAAAGTCTAAGCGAGGAAAGATGGAAATCAGAAGAATACAGATCATATTTATTTAGTGTTAGCATGAAGCTGCAGTTTCACAATACATGAATTACACTTGCAAAAAATAAGGCAAATACTGCAAAAAAAAAATCTATTTTTTCTTAAACTTGAATCTCGATTTGCTCCTTTACAAATCTTTTCTTGCGCATGCAAACTTAATGTCCAGCTGTGTTTCGATCGACCTGGTCCCATATATATAAGTTATAAGGCATGGTATAAGGCAGCGAGGACCAGGATTGAGAACCGCTGCTCTATGGCATTATTTTATCTTCATATCACTCCAGTGTGGATCATCTCATCTGTTTTCAGAAGAGCAGCTTGATTTAATCTTGTCACAGTGTGAACACTTTTAAGGTTTCTCTCCAGTGTGGATCCTCTCATGTCTTTAAAGGGCTTGTGAATCACTGAATCTTTTACTGCAGTGTGGACATTTATAAGGTTTTTCTCCAGTGTGGATCATCTCAAGAGAGGTATAGCCGGCAGCTTGTGACAAAAAGATTTATAGCCTTAACCTTTGACCTCATAAAAATAATAAATGATA
>JAUCNO010000621.1:41777-56259 GCA_032353835.1 Enteromius viviparus | reverse complement strand
TAATTTTATGGCTTAATATTCTACCGTAAATTGTCCAACCCCACTCATACTGTTCATTTAACTTGTGCAGCTGTTTATAAAAAAGGTCATAAATTGCCTTAAATTGATTATTTAAAAATTCTTCAGCTACACTAAATGGTGAAATAAAATTCCTTCCTTGATATTTGTTTATATTTGTGTGTTGCAAACATTTCTGAATGACTTTTAGACACCTATCCGATTTTCTACACACACATATATATATATATATATATATATATATATATATATATATAAAGGATTTTTTATTTGGGCGAGTTAAATTAATTTTCGGGCTACCGAAATCTGATGAGTACCTGCCCGAAGGGCTACCAGCGATTTCGACATTTTGCGATCCTTGAGCCGTCAATCACTCCCTGTCACTGACACTGCGCTCCGCTTAACTTGGAAACAGAGGTTATTTTCTCTCTCTCAACCAAACCCTGTTTTCCGGTGTTGCACAAACTGCATTGCAATTAGGGTTATACGTTTTTTTTTTTATTGTGGACCATTGGGGTAGCCTATATGAAAAATAATTATCATAAAGTGCAGTAGCTGTTTATATGTATAAATCAGTGCATACAATTTTTTGTGTAAGAGTTTTTAAAATTTGACAAAAAATATCAGTAGCATAAGAGAATAAGATATTCACTGTAATCATATAGAAAAGAAAATCCTAAAAAAAAAAATATATGTATACTGTCTATGTGTGTGTGTAAATATTTGCAAACAAATATAAATATAAACATGAACTGGCCATGGTATTGGCCCAGATCTGTAATGGTACTGGCCCAGATTCGGCTTTGTATTGGATCAGATTCGGCCCACATATGGGCCAAATCACCATAAAGGAATCCGCATCTGGCCCGGGGCTGACCCAGTTCTGGTCCAGATGTGAAAAAACAGACCCGTGCCGGTATTGGCCCGTTGTGCCGTTCAAAACCGGCCCGAGTCCGTTGCACGGATCTGGCCCAGAACTTGCGATAGGTCTGGGCCAGATCTGGGCCAGATGATTTTTGCTATCTGGGTTACCAGTGTCTCCTGTAGGAATGCTGAATCCGATCCACAAGACTGTCTGAAGTATTAAATTACTTACCTCTCACTTACTTGCACTGAGCACGAAGGATCTGACAATCTTAATCCAGGACTAGAGTTTTCCGTTTGTACATACCTGTACTTACCTGGGCTGGAAATAAAGGAGCGATCACAGGATCGCTTAGGACTGAGAAGGAGACTCTGATTATTTCCAGTGATTTATGCTTATGTCTCTTATGTTCTAATAAATAAGTTTTTGGTTTCATTCCCACCTGCCTTATCAATGTCTGCAGTCTGTGACGTTCCACCTCACCAACACTGGGACTGCGCAATCGACTTGGTTCCAGGAGCCAAACTGCCAATGGGTCGAATCTATCCCCTTTCTATTCTAGAAAGACAGGCTATGGAGGAGTATGTGGAAGAGGCTCTCAAGCAAGGATTTATCCGTCCTGGATGGTATCGATTATCGAGTTTTAAAAAGCTCAACTGTGAAATCTCTGCCTCTCGTTCCTGCCACCTTGGAAGAGTTACTTAAAACGGCAGCAAATTTGTATCTCCTTAGCGCATATAACCTTGTTCGGATCCACAAGGAGCGACGAATGGAAGACTGCTTTTCTTACCCCTACCGGCCACTACAAATATCAGGTTATGCAATATGGCCTCTCCAACTTACCATACATATTACAAAAATGTATTAATTAAATATTCTGTGACACGTTACATCAATTCATGATCATCTACATAGAGGAAATTCTTGTGTACTCACCAGACTCATCCATCCACAGATCCCATGTACGTCAAGTCTCCAGCATCTGAGAGAGTTTAACCTGTACCTCAAGGTGGAAAAGTGCGAGTTCCACAAATCTCAGGTCCAGTTTCTAGGGTATGTCATATCTCCCTCCGGAATCGCTATGGAAAGCAAGAAAGTTGACGCGGTACAAGGCTGGCCTACACCCACAACCACAAAGGAACTGCAGAGGTTCTTAGGATTTGCCAACTTTTATCGTCAATTTATCTTGGGGTATAGTCAACTCACAGCCCCACTTACCTCACTGCTCAGAGGAAGGAAAAAGACACTAGAATGGACTCCAAAGACTGACACAGCTTTTAAGGAGCTCAAGCTCACTTTCTGCACCTCCTCGCTCCTCCATCACCCAGACCCTAGCTGTACAGTTGTAGTAGAAGTTGATGCAGCCACAATAGGAGTGGGAGCCAGACTGTCTCAGAGCTACGGGAGGCCCCCAGTTCTCCATCCATGTGCATACTTTTCTAAGAAACTGTCACAAACTGAGCAGAACTATTATGTCAGAAACAGAGAACTCCTGGCGATCAAACTAGCCATAAAAACTTAAAGTATCTCTGCGAAGCAAAGAGCATGAATCCTTGCCAGGCTAGATGGGCGTTATCCTTCAAGAGATTCGATTTCAAGATCTTTTATCGCCCAGGGACCAAAAACACAGAAACACTGAGGCAGATGCACTATCCAAACTTCATCAACCCGATCCTACTCCTGAGGAACCATAGCCCATACTGCCCATCACCACGTTTCTCGCACCTATTCAGTGGGATATAAAAGAGCAAATTCCACAAGCCACCCAGCTGGAACCTGCACCCACAGGAGGACCTGAGGGTAAGACTTTTGTCCCCTCTGTGCTTTATTTGCCCCTGCTAGATTCAGTCTATACATCCTCGAGATATGGGCATCCAGGCAACCATCGGACTCTTGTGCTCCTTTGGAACCGGTTTTGTTGGCCCCGTATGGCCAGAGATATTTCCCACTATATCTGAGGCTGCTCTTTCTGCGCCATCATGAACACCCCCTGGCACCTGCCTGAGAGAAAACTACTCCCTTTACCCATTCCACATAGTCCCTGGTCTATGGGTATAGACTTTGCCACTAACCTACCCAAATCTGAAAGGTTTACCACAGTCCTTGTGGTGGTAGACCGCTTTTCCAAAAGCTGCAAACTAATTCCGCTATCAGGCATACCCACTGCATTCGAGACTGCACAGGACCTGTTCAACCAAGTGTTTAGACACTTTGGCCTCTTTGGACCCCCATTTACTTTACAAGTGTGGAGGGAGTTCTTTCGGTTGCCGCCGGATTCAATACATGATCGATCGGGAGGGATACAGCCCAGAGAAAAGGTATTGGGTGGACCGGGATAATGTACTTGACCCTTTGCTTACCGAGGACTTTCACCGCAACCACCCTGATCGCCTTGCTCCAAGGGGACATGGTTGTCGCCATCATTGGTTGAGAGCGATAGAAGACGCTCGTGTAGGAGGGGGTGATGTCATGGCTCACTGTTCCCAGTTCAGTCACTTACACCCGTTCACAGTCACCATAGTACTAATTGGACACACCTGCGATCACTCACCTGCACAGTTCAAAAGCCACACTCACCAGTTGCTCTACGGCTGCCTTTCTGCCCCGCTAACCTGTGTCTCCTGTAGAATAAATTCGATCAACAAGACTGTCTGAGTATTGAATTATATACCGCTCACTTATCTGCACCGAGCACGAAGGAACTGACGATCTTAATCCAGGACTAGAGCTTTCCATTTGTACTTACCTTGGCTGGAAACAAAGGAGCGATCACAAGATCGCTTAGGACTGAGAAAAAGACTTTGATTATTCCCAGTGATTTATGTGTATACCTCTTATGTTCTAATAAATAAGTCTTTGATTTCATTACCATCTGCCTTGTCAATGTCTGTGCATTACAATGAATTATTGTTACACCGAATGATGTGGGTGCAAGACACATTCTAATGTATAGAATAATTGTTTTGATGCTTAAAACCACATTTTCATCTATGACAATATTTCTGTTTTCTAAAAAAAAAAACTCATCTGGCATTTGTTTTATTTTTTATTTTTTTTAGACAAACACTTTTTTTCCCTACATTGTGTAATTTCCTTTCAGAGATACAAAAAAGATTGGAAGTTACATTTAGTACACTCTTAAAAATAAAGGTGCTTCACAATACCTTTTTGTCTAAATGGATCCATAAAGAACCTTTAACATCTGAAGAACCCTTCCTGTTTCACAAAAGTTGTTTTTGTGGCAAAAAGAGATTCTTCAGGTAATATAAAACAAATAAAAATAAATAAATAAATAAAAATAACCTTTCTTGAATGTTTCTTTTTGGAACCAATAGCGGTTCTTATGGCAACGAATGAATGAATAACATTTTGAACTCCTTCAGTTTTTATAGTGTAAGACTAAATAAAAACACTAATAATCTTTTTATTTATTTTTTTAATCAGTACGGCTAACCTGAATTGCTTATCTGGCTTTACATAAAAAAAATAAATAAATATATTTGTAACTGAAACAGAATGCACTGAAATGGCTGTGTGGACATATTAAAGCAATTATCTTTACACCTCCGTCTCTTTAATTTCCACTAAACTATATTTTCATATGGCTCTTACTGCATGGCTTTCACAGCACAATTTCTACTTTTTTCCACTCTCCCTCTCTCTCTCTCTCTATGATTTAAAGTCTGTAACCCTTGGCAACAATCTACAATAGATTTTCACACTGAGAAACTTTAAAAGCATATTGTTATTAGTAGTTCAGCACTTACCCTCACATTAAAATCAGTAATGAGTTTTAAATTGATCTGATCAACTTCAGAGTGCACAGAAAGCTTTAATCAGATAGTCCAACGATATAGTAACTGTTTGACTAGACGACAATCATAAGGAACCCAAAACAGCAGGTAAAAAAAGACCACAGCAGAGAAAAATAGCTGGTTATGTTACCCAGGGCAAGTCCAAGCAACAGAATCCCTGGTGGTCACGATATAAAAGCAAGACTTCTGATAACAGTTTCCGTGTCAACTGGCTCGCACCCCCTTATCTACAGGAAAGCGTGGTGGAAACGGCCTTCTATTCCGCAAGAGTGAGGCAGGTAATGAAAAGAGCCGACAGGTGATGGATGGACGGATGAATGGATGGATGAGGTATGTGAGTTATAACATTAGGAGAGATAGAAAAGCCAGAGTTCCATACATTTTCTGAAACAGAAACACTCCCTGTGGGAGAAAAGATGGGTGGTTCATGATCGGAGCAAAAAAGGGGGAAAAAAATGCAATGTCAACTTCTGAGTGAACTGTACAGCTTCTGTGAGGGTTTGCGAGAGTACAGGAGAGAAAAACAATTCAAGCCGAGCGTGAAAATTAAGTAGGGAACTTGACCTAGGGCATTCTGGCTTACAGATGGGATGAGGCTGCTGGAGATCCCATTCCACCGGATTATGACCTCCTTTATTTTCTCCCATTTCTCTGGAGAAAAAGCCTCCAGAGCTACAGAGTTTTCTGCACAGAAACTATACAAAGGCATCAGTTGTTTCGGTTGATTGACACACGCTCTTATCTCCACAGATGTTGCTTGCTGTCACTGGATTTTCAAGGCTCAAAACACATTCAAGAAAAGGGTGAGCTCAGTTTTGGGACAAAGCCTGAGTTTGTTCAAATAGCTGCACATAGAATTTTTAATCAACGGTGAGAGTCTATTTGGTTTAAGGCTACAAATGGGTCAGGGGAACAAAAACTGGATTCCATGCATTCTTTGTTGCCAAAGTTAAAGACTTTCCGACATATAAAGCTCTGGCAGAAGCAACTATGTAAATGCACTTGGAAGTGGGCTGGCATATTCCAGGATTAGATTTACATTTGGGAAAATCCTCTGGTTATTAACAGGTGGCGGTTAATCCCAGCATGCCGATGGTGAGAGGCAACACATTGTGACCTGCCAATTGTGCCAGCCAGAATTCTCATTTACTCATATGCCAATATGTAAAGATGACTCACAAGTAACTGGAAAATTGAAATCCTTTTAGTGCCCCTTTAAAGCTTTTAGATTTGACCTACATGGAAGGCATTATGAAAAATTAATTACATATCTCATTAATTAAGCATCTGCAAAAATGTTAATAATAATAATAATAATAATAATACAGTATTAGAATAATTTACACATTTAATAGTTACAATGTTTTATTCTTGTATTATAAAATGCAAGTGATAATTTAAATGTTTATTTTACTGCAATCAAAAAACAAACAAATAAAAAATAGGGTAACACTTTAAAATAGGAAGCATTTATTCATTATTAATTATGATTTTCCCCTTAAGAAATTCCTAATTTGCTACTTATTACCAGTTAAGGTAGCTGCTAGTTTAAGTTATAGGATAAATTATATAGAATAAAGTCATGTAATAAAGCATTAACATGTGCTTAATTAGCACTAATAAATTGTCAATATTATAATAATAGGCATTTTAATAAGCAACTAGTTAAGATACCCTATGTGACACATGCTCAGGAGACGGTAGATCCATTTGCAGCGGCGCCACAGAGGACCGCCTCATAACACCCTATAAGTGTAAAGGTGCAATGAAAAATAAACATACTGTTACCATTTATCATTAATTGTATTATCATTAGGAAAATGTATTGCAGTGAACATTTAATGTCAAATCAATGGCTGTTTTTTTTATAGGATGGACTGTTTGTGAAAATTTAAAACAGTAACTCTTCAATAAAGAAATGGCTACATGAAAACGCCAACGTTTTTCCATATTCCAATATGTTCCTCCCTCAACTTAGACAAGTTGACACATACCTCTCCCATCTCAGTACGTTACTAGTTACATGGCTAGTTACACAAGTAAATATGGTGGCACAAAATAAAACCTGTTGATTTTTTAAGAGGATAACAAAATAACTGTAATGTAAGGTAAGAGCACTTCACAGCACTTCAACCTCGGCACTGTAATTTCATCTCTGCTTAGTTGTATTGACGGAAGTGAGAAGGGGAGTTTTCAGGAGTGATAATGTTACTGCAATGAGGTCGAAGTGCTGTGAAGTGTTCTTCCACCATACATTATAGTTATCTTCTTTATCCGCTTTAAAATCGTCATGTTTTATTTTGTGTCACCATACTTACTCTTAACTAGTCATTTAACTGTCTTTAAATAGGGGAAACGTGGAAGTGTCTTGGTGGTTTAGAAATTCATCCCTGTTTGGATCCTAAGGGATGAATGGAGCCAAGCTAAATGCTAACATAGTGGTGCTGCAGATATGTATCAACTCGTCTAAGCTGAGGGAAGAACATAGTGGAATATGGAAAATGTAATTATACTTCAATATAAATTTAATTGTTTGATTACTTAAAATTGTGTTTGATTATTTAAGAGTTTCCATATAAAAATTAATATGTTTCAAAATTCATAAAATGTCTAATTTACTGAGAAAAATAACTTAACTTTAAAAAAGTTGATCTATTGTAAAAACATTATACAGAATTATAGCCTTGTGGGCAGTACTCTGACATATGGTGCAGTAGCACCTCAGGCAATCTAGGGTCATGTCCTGGCATATGGCCTCACTGCATCTTTTCTCTCTCATTCACTGTATTATCATAATAAAAAATCATTTAAGAAAAGCATATATATAAATTGCTATATATGTTATATAAGAAATTGTTATAAAATCATACAGTGCAATTTCCGGATTTTTCTTCTTACAGTAGATTCTGTCTTTCACAGTGGAAATGCACCTATGCTGAAAATTTTAGACGCTTCCATGATTTCTAAGTAAGAGAACTTGCAAAATCACAGGGTGATCAAATACTTACTGACCTCACTGTAAATATAAACTAAAAAACTAAATGAACATTCACAACTGATTTACTGATGTCAGATGATTCATACATGAACTCTTGACTGTCAAAACTGAGTCTTCTTTAGTGTTTAGAAATTTGGTAAAGACAGTCATATTTAGATAAAGGGAGTACTATTATTTCTATTATACTATTTCTAACTTTAGGTGAACTAAGAAAAGTACAATGGGGGAAATTACAAAGTTCTATTCTCACTGATTTTTTTAAGCAATATTTGAACATGAACTCATTAGTATAGTCTGTAAAATTTGTGCAGTACATTTCAACGCAGCCTTTTTTGTGTTCCTGTCAAGAGGTAAACCAGGATTTGCAAAGATTAGATGGAACAATGAAAACTATATGAGATTCAAAGGGTGTACTAAGGTAATCTAAATGAAGAAATGAATGAAATATTAGTCCTTTGTCATTTTATTGGTGATGTGCATTTAAGTTTTGCATATAGAACCCTAGTGATTACAGTTATTATTACTCATTTAAATGCAAAAAGTGTGTTTAGAAGTCTCGCAGGCAAAAAAATATAAGGTTTAAATAAGGTGTCAACCAACAATAAATTATGATTGCGAAAAAAAAGAAAAAATAGAGGGACCTCATGGAACAAATAAAGTAATATAATAAAAAAAAATGTGCGATATGCTTTATACGATGGTGAAATTAGGACACCTGCTGAGTTTTATATTCGATGGCATTTGCAGCTCCAGTATCTTTATATCTTCTTTCAGCAAGCCAGAGAAAGCCTGTTCAATAAACAGATTATTAATTTCCTCATAACTCACAATAAAGGCACCAGATGGTAAGATGAACTGTGGAGTCATGCAGCGTGGTGCTCACCGCAAAATACGAAGGGCAAGTAATTTCACGGTCCTATCCCTCTCTACACTGAGCCAACCACACAAAGAGTCTCATTAGTGGACAGAAAACTTCTTGAACCTTGAAACTTTATGAAGTTTATTTAAAAGCATTTTTTGACATATTGTTATGTTGTCTGTCAGTGTTTTCCTTGTTTTGTGGACTTTTATTATGTTTGTTTCCCAGTGCGCCTTACTTCCCTTATGTTTGTGTCTTGTTAGTTTCCATAGTGATTAATCAGCTCCGCCCCTTGTTTATCTTATTGTCTCGCCTTTATAAAGTGTTCCACTTTGCTTGTTAAGTTGCTGAGTATTTTGAGTGTTTCCCTACTCTACAAAGCGTTTCCTCTGTTTAGTGTTTCCTTTATTAGATTTGCCTGTGTCCCGACCTGTGCTCTGACTTTGGTTTATCCCTCTGTTTTGCCCCTCTGGATTCTGTTTGCAACTCGACTGACACACGCTATCTCTCAGGACTCTTCCAGTGCCTTTGCCTCTGCCATTCCTGTTTACCACTGTTTGACCCAGCCTGTATGACCATGCTGATCAATAAAAGCCAGCACATGCATCCGCTCTTGTCTATCCCTTTCGTCATGTATATCAAGTGTAAGTAAAATACGTATTTAAATATTTTAAATATTTGTATCTTAAAATTTACCTTAAGTGATACTTCACTCAATAACTAAAATTGTCATCATTTACTCTTCAAAATACATACACACTGATCAGCAACACGAGGGTTAGTATATGTTGGAATTTCTCATTTTTGAGTGAACTTGCCTTTTAAATACAAGAAATATAATGTAATTAAGTATTTATTATGACTTTAGCTTCATTAAACTCCTAGGTAGCTAAGTTTAGGTATGTGCTTTCATTTAAGGGATCTAAAATATAGTGATGCAGAATAAGGGATTACTGTGCGCTCTAAAAAACAGCCAATATGCAAGTAATGTGCATGCTAATAAGCAACTAGTGACAATTGTTCTTTAAAATTAACAGGATTTTTTTTCTATTTAAACTAAATGAATCATTAATTTCTTTTTTATCAGGCACAAATGCAATATCATAACCTGAGTGTTTAGTAATACTGACAGAAACAATATACCCAAAAGATTCCAAGGCTTTCAAAAAGCAAATGTGTGGACAAAAAACATATCATAAAAAGGTACCTTTAGGAGGACACAGCAATGTTGTAATTTGCTATGGTACTATCAAAATAAAAGCTAATTTACACTAAAATATTAATTTCAGATGACAAATCAATTATGTTTCATTTTAGTTAGCTGCCAAAGCAACTTTTTTTAACTTTTCATTGAAGTAGAAAAACTAAAACTAGAATAGAAATTAAAACACATAATAAATATGCTAAATAGAAATATATATAAAAAATACAAAGGAAAAAATAGGCCAATAATCTAAATAAAATATAAAAACAAAAGCCAATTACAAGTAAATTATATACTTAAATGAGAATTAATACTTTCACTGAGAGACAGCACTTATGATTCAATCTGTCAAAGTGAAATTAGTGTGCTGATATTTAGTATGGCATTACTTAACCTATATAATATTTATCGGCCCATAAAGTTATTTTTGATGTGTAGATGTTGGTTACAGGCTTTCACTAAATGAGATGCAATTTAGATAAGAGAGGAATGAAATGAAAACAAAAAGTACTTAGAACAAGAATACTCATCTCTGTATGTCTGTACCTGAAGGTTTTGACCTCCAGTTTGACTGCAGTTTATTTTATGGATCCATCAATCCCTAGCAGAGACTTACTCTTGCATAGGAGACTTTTGATTTATAGCATAAAGTCTGGTCCACACTGCAGCTTATACCGAATCGCTCACTCGGCCTAAAAAGAATCAACTGACTAACAACAGACAGATGTGGGAAAAACAAAACAACACATTTAAGTAACTGCCCGGAACTATCAAACCCAATTGGCTGCATAGAAAACGATAAAGAAATTTGACTCACGCTCAGGTCATCCAAGACATAGATAAGTTTGTTTCTTCAAAACGACAGATTAAGAGAAATATATACACAGATCTTTTTTTTTTTACCATTTATAACAGTCCTAAAGTTAAAATACTTAAATTATGGATTTGTTTTTTTGAAGCTTTTTACTTCACAAGATGTTAATTGTTGGACCGTAAACGAGTGGATTATTATGCTATGTTTTTTTTTCAGCTTTTTGGACTCGCATTCTGACGGCACCCATTCACTACAGAGGATTCACAATGAACAAGATTACTAACAATATTTCTGTGACCTGATAAAATCACAAAAAGCAGATGATGCAATGGGCCTGTTTTCTCATCAGAAGCGTTATCGTTTCTATTTCTGTAACTGCCATTTGTGTAACACTCGTGGTGAAGGAGCTTTGCAGCAGTGGATCAGGGAGTCCCAGGAATAATGACATCTCTTTTCTCCAGCCCTGTGAAACCCGCCCTTTGTTTTTCTTTGTCTTTCTTCCTCCACACAGATCTGAGGGGTAGGAGTGTGTGTCGTGATATCCCAGAGCTCACTGAAAAGCAGTAACATGAAAAGCTCAATAGAAAGACCCCATTAGCTGTTCAAATATCTCTTGTGGATTTCACTCTTAGTATATACTGTTTTCCTTTCTCACTCTATTTATGGCTGGAAATGCACTATAGTGTCAAATTTGGTTTGATTAAATACACAGCAACATTGCAATTCTAACCCTGCTGTCAACAACAGTAAAACAAAGCAATATTTTTTACAATTCCTTAAACACAGTTGTTGTCACAATACTAGACATGTTGTAGGTGGTTGTCAAGGTGTTGCTAAGTGGTTCCAAAAGTGGTCTAGGTGGTTGGTAAGGTCTTATGGATGGTTTATGTGGTTATAAGTGTATATGGTCACTAGTGCGTTATAGTTGCTTAGTGACTGCTAGTTTTGAATGGTTGGCAACAATATCCAAGGTGTTGTACAGGTAGGTTGTGTTTCCGGGGAGTTTTGGGTGGGTATTATGTGGTGTATGTCAAAACAGGCCACGATCTTTGATATTCCCATCTGGCTTTGATCCCTTCATTGTAAATCTATTGTATTCCTTGCCCTAATCAGAAATCAAAATCACTTAAAAAACAATAGCACACCTCAATAAGCCATATAATTGAGGTTCATTCATGTCCACATCACAAGACAGAGCGTAAGCATAAGTAACCATAATAGTGATGACTGCCTTAGCAAACACGACTAAAAAGCTAATCATTAATGAGGACAAAGCAAATAAAAGCAGAATTTGCATTCACTTTACTGCATCACAACGAACACTTAACAGTCTATAAACCCACTTTATCACCAAAACAACTCAAGCTTGGTATCAGTCTAATGAGATAATTGCCAGGCGCTGTCCTTTACGGCACTAAATGTGTTTTAGAAAGTGAATTTAGATGGTATTGACCACTTACAATGTTCTGAAGTTGAATTTTAGCAGTGCAAATGAGCCTCCGCAGCCCTCGTTCATTAGCGTAATGTAAATGAGCTCTCCACAATGACAAGAAGAGGAGGCGGAGCCCGATGACATCATGAAGAGAAGGTCAAGTCTACAAACAGCCCTTCAGAAACTCATCTGGATTAATTGGCCCTGCGAGGAAACATTAGAACAGTTAGAGGAGTTGTGGTGACTAAACACTCTCTGACCCGCGGTTAAGTGTGGGGAGATTCACGTCTGCGAAACTGTTATTACAAACAAAGCAATTTCTCAGGGCACAGTAAAGACATACTCATCAGAGCAAAGGATTCATAATTGTTGCCCTTTGCCATGGAAATGGGTTTGAGATTATAGCAGCATGACAACAGTATCAGAGTTGTATGACAGCACAAACAAATTCATCACGCTAATAACCATACTATTCAACAATGGAGAGTTGATGTTCCCAGTTTTGAGAACGTCAAACAATGTTTTTCTTTTTATTACTGTGCTAAAGGCCGGACTGTACTGATCAAAAATAAATAAGGGAATGAATTAATAAATAAGTACAAAAACAAACAAAGTAAAAAAAAAAGATAAGTTAATAAAAAAGAAATAAATATATCATGTTGTAAGATTTTAAGTCGTTGTGATATATGTACAACTTGTAAGTTTGTGGTCATTTTAAAATATAATAAAAATTAATACTTTTATTCAGCAAAAGCACATCACAATTAACAAACATGACAGTAAAGACTTTATACTTTCACAAGAACTTGTAATCTTAAAAACATTTCTATTTTCTAGCAATATATATATTTTCCGCCTAAATAAACAACACACTTTCTATTCTTAAACTAATCTGGGAAAAAAATAAATAAATAAATTAAAAAAAAAATATATATATATATATAAATAGTGCTGCCAAACAATTATTTGTGATTAATCACATCAAAAATAAATGCTTTTGTTTTTATGATATATGTGTGTGTACTGTGTACCTTCATTATGTATACAGTATAACATGATGTATATATTTTGAATATATTTAAATGCATAACTAACATTCTTTTACTGCTTTGAAAGCATTGGCATTTCTTTTTGGAAAACGTAAATCTACTTTTTTTTTTTTTTACTTCAAAGCCTATAAAGTCATGAACCCGAACAGCATTCGAAATCAGAAATGTCAAAAATCGAAATATCTGGCATCATCAATATGTTTGAGGACTTGAAGCCTGTTGTCACCCATCACTACTGACAGGCTGCTGGAATATAACAGCAATACAGGTGAATAAAGATCACGCGTTTATGTTCGCAGCGGCACACGGCACCAGCAGCTTCGAATGTCAAGATCACTTGACTTTTTGCCTCATAGTCATATTGCTTCTCAAACAAAACTTTCCTGACACATCAATCGTTTAGAGGAATAAAGAAGTGTCAGACTGTGACAGGCGTTTGTTCAGAGAAGTTTGGAAAATAAGCAGGTTGTAGATAATTTATTTACATAAACCCTGTTGTTTAGTATACTGTTAGTTGAATGCATTAAAACAAATGAGCCCAACTTTTACCTTTAAAGGGATAGATAGATTTCTATCTATACCATTTCTATGAACTCAACTTCTATATAAACATCATCTTCATGCAAAACAGCATTTAATCACAGGTTGTTAGGTTCTTTAGACTTTCAGTATAGTTTGTGCTGCTCCATCCTTCAGTAACAGCCTCTTTGGAAAGCCTGATTAGATTGTGACAGGTTCATAAAACAATTCACGCAGAAATGGGGCACACAAACTATTAAGGTCAGAGGAAAATCAAACAATAAATGTTGTTTTGATGCTCTTTAATGTAGTGTGACAAATCGCTGTAGCTGCCTAGTCGATTCACACACTCTCTCCCCCATCAACCCGCCGCTTTACTACAAGTTACAGCAAAAATAAATATAAATAAATATATATCAAATGCATCCTCTCTCATGTTATCAGTGTTTCAGAAGCAGGAGGATATTAAATATGAAAACAGCTTGAAATATTTTTAGTTACCTCAGGAAATCATTGTCCACAGTTTTGTTAGTTCACAGGTAAGGTTAGTTAGCAAGAAAAATAGGCCACGTTCACACAGGAGCAGAATATGGTTGTCAATCCTGCATTTGAGTTCTTCACGTACACAAATCAAGTACTTAAGTAAAAGTACAGATCCATACTGTGAAATATTACTCGAGTAAAAGTACAGATCCATACTATGAAATATTACTCCAGTAAAAAAGTACTCCTTTTTCTATTTTACTTGAGTGAAAGTACAAAAGTACTCTGTTTTTTATGTACTTAAGTACAAAAGTATTGATAGATTTATTTTGCAAGTTTACTAAATTTTATATAGCACATATTTTTTTATAATCTTACTGTGCAAAATACCTGAGATTTTTGACGAGCATTATGTATTAATTTTCA
>JAUCNO010000621.1:0-30246 GCA_032353835.1 Enteromius viviparus | reverse complement strand
CAACGACACACAGCGTCTCCAGAACATGGCGCCCGCAGCAACACTACAGACAGAATAATAGCTCCGCCTTCTTTCTTAAACATAAACCCACTCTGACGAAGAAGAGTGGAGGCGTGTTTAAACGAGTCGTTTTAGGAGGGTGTGGACAAATCATAACTTTTATAAAGAATATGTGTTTGGTTTTGAGACTTTAATCTTTCTAACTTCAGGATTTTATCTCTGTTCAAACAGCTTAGATTACTCCAGAGAGAAAGATAACTTTAATCACATCATATGACCTCTTTAAACATTGTTTGGCTTTGTCAGATTATGCGATTTAAATGTCTGTCTGTTTGGTTCGATTTATATTTAAATCTTGGTTATCTTGGTTAGTTCCGGCTGGTTGGTCATAATTTAACAAAATGAGATTTAAATGTCAGGATAATTTGTTTGTTTAAAAGATGTAAACATCAGTTGGTTTTGTATGATTTATGTATTTAAATGTCGGTTGGTTTCAATCAGTTAAGAGATTTAAACATTGGTTAGTCAGATTTTTGTTCAGTTCTATATTTAACTCTCTGGCGTGACCAGCATCTTTTTTTTCTTATTAGTGCAAAAGACAGTAAAAATACTTTGGTCACACGTGTTCGGATCTGTTGCTGAAATGTTGTTGGTTTTGTTAGGATAACAAATGACTACGGTTAAATGATGGCTAGTTGTTTTTTTTAAGATTTAAATGGTCGAATTGCTTTAAGAGATTCAATGGTTAGTTGGTCTTTTTGTATTAATAGAGTTCAACATTGAACTTAGTTTTGAACCAGGCATCAGTCAGAGAATTAACCCCTGTGTGACCTTTTAGTTTGGTTTATTTTCTTTGTGTTAATGCTAACTCCATACATTTAGGCTCAGATGTGTATTTTTTTGGAACTTTAATACTCCACCCACATTTCCTTTAAAAAATCTTTTTCATGCAGTGAGTTTTGCGGTCATCTAATGGGGAAGATTTGTTACTGTGCCCAAACAAAGTCTTACTGAAAATTAACCTCAAGTTTGAAACAAAACTTTAAATTTATGGCTTTGATTTTCTAGCATGTTTACAGTTCAACGGGTTTCATAAAATATATATAAAATATTGCTCAGAAATCATTTTCATTTTATTTTTTGGTTTTACCTTTTAAACATTTTTGGGTCAACTATTCCTTTACGTCTGTGCTCCCAAGCTTTACATTTTTTGACAAGGATATATTTGTCCTTGATATATATGGACCTGTGCGTAACTTTATTTTATTGATGCACAAGGGTTAAGTTCACGTCTCTTGCCTCTGAACACCATGAAGCAGTAGTGAATCAGACTGTAATGTTGTCTCAGGTACACCTTGACGGAGGGAGACTTCCATCACCTGAAGAAAGCTCGTCTGACACAGCTTCACATGCAGCCTCAGGAGCTGAAGATCCTGACCATCATGGAGTGTGATTCTCCGGAGAACAGTGTGGCGCTCCCCGAGCAGCCCTCCAAACACCCGGCCCTGTCCATATTCCAGGTGCTTTAGCATCACCACACTGCAGAAAACATTACAAATCAACTGGTGACCCATCTGCAGCTCAGCCTTTTGTGAAGCAACATTAAATACTGCAGGGAAGTCTCATTCAACCAACAACTGAACACTCATCCACACATATACAGACTTTCTGAGACTGCAGTTCCAGCAGAAGTCGTGGGTTACATGTTGATGAATTATCATTTGGGCGTAAATATGATTTACCTTCTCATGTAAATCAGATCTGACTCACTCCGGATTCATTTTCTGTGTAGAGCCGCAGCTCAGTTACACAACACACACACCATCAGAGCGTCTGACAACTCAGACCGCTTTCCTTAGATAATAAAATATGATTATGTCATCGATACTAATAATAAATTAACCCTTTAGAACATCTGTCATCTACTCAGAATGAACAATGGTATATTTCTATTTTATTTATTTGCTCAATAGTATTTATGTCATTATTATATATTTATAGTTTTTATTAATTTTATGTGTTTATTTAGTTGTAATTATCTCTCACATAGCACAGGAATATTTGTAGTAATAATAACCAAAACTGCATTGCATGGGTGAAAATTCAAATGTCAGGATAAGGATATTAAATAAAGGTCCTGTTTCAAGAAAATATTTTGTAAATCTCAGATTCCAGGTTTACAAAGTGGTATCTCAACCAAATATTGTCCCATCCTAACAAACCAGACATCAATGAAAAGATTATTTACATAAAATGTATCCAGGTTCACAATTGTTGAGTAAAATAGTGCATTTTCAGTTAGGCTGAAGGTTTCTGATGTTCCACAGGTTTTTCAGTGAATTTTCACACTGCAGGTTTGGGATTGAGTTCAATATAAAGGATGCGTGAGATATTGCACATGAAGGCCTAGAAAACAGCATTATTATACTGGCTACAGTTTGGAATGTATAATGCCTTAAATTGCACACTGTGTAGTCCGCTCACTCGGCTCTGTGTGTGTGTTTCAGCCCATGGATGGTCCCGTGCCGGAGGCTGCAGGGCCGTGGAGCTCTCAAAGCCCTGCCTGTGCTCTGCCCGGAAACACACTGAGCTCCACACACAGCAGCACTAAACCGGCCCGGTCACACACCGTGAGTCACGCTCTGCATCAGCACAACACAGGAGTGAATACAGCCAGAGTAACTTAAACGTCCCAGTTTTGTAATGCTGCTAATGAAGCTTTATTTAGTTTATATACTATTAATAATAATTAGCATATTTTTCATTTTAGTTTTTAGCATTTTAGTGATTTTCAACATTTACATTTAGCAGATGCTTTCATCCAAAGTGACTTGGAAGCAGTCAAACCCAAGGACATGCAGTCTCAGTTAGCCTGACGCACATGCTGCAAGATTTTAGTTTTTTGTTATATAAAAAACTTTTTTGCATTCGTTGATTGTATAATTAATGAGAAAACAAACAGAATAAAAACAGATTAGCGAAGCTAGTGTCTTTTTCCTCTTTATGAAAACAAGCAGTTAGTAAGTTAGCAGTAGAGTTAGTCAAATAGAGATGGAAGAGGTGTGTTTTCATTTATTTTATATTTCGCTTTTTAGATACATTATATTTTTATAAGCTTTATTTGAATTTTGCATTAAAAAAAATGTTGGTAAAAACCAGTAAGATATTTTGCATTCATGACACTATTTGCATGACTGTAAAAAGTCCAGTATAGTTGTGTTCATGTCAGTGTTAACTGAATGGACTTACCATGCATTGCATCTGGACAGAACTTGGTGAGATTCTTTTAATATATTCGACTTTGGTTTATAACATAAGCCGGATGTTTTCCTGAGGTTGACCGGTGTTACCTGTGACCTTCTGGACACTTTCATGATCTCTTCCCTCCTGATGTTCCTCTCCAGATTGAGGTGATGAACAGAAGCCTGCTGATGGACCGAGATTCCTCTTCCTGTCCAGCTCAGGGCACCATGTTCCACTTCCTGTCCAAACTCAGACGCCACGCCAGCCTGGAGGGAGCGGGTCCGTTCTTCAGCATCAAGAAATGGAGACTGGACACCATCCAGAGAGCGGCCAGCCTCGACACCAGAAGTGAGGATGACCTCAAACACTTACATTCATTACTAAACTAACTGAACTGTTCATATGTCAAGCATTTTTGCAGTTCAGGTCAATTAAAAGATCTTGTTGGTTTGTGGGTGGGGGAGTGAATTCTCAGGTAAGACCCTTGAGCAAGGCAGCGTTCCCCCAACTGCTCCCCGGGCGCCATAGCAATGGCTGCCCACTGTGTGTTCATGGTGTGTGTGTACTTTGAATGGGTTAAATGCAGAGCACAAATTCCTAGTATGGAAAACCATACCTGGCCACAAGTCACTTAACTTTTAAAGTAAAAAAAAAAAGCTCTTGTTGGACTGGGGAGGATGTTTTATCTTCTGGAAGATGCTTCGAAGTTCAATGAACAATAATTATTTTTCATGATATGAGCCGCAATATTATTCAGAAGTATTATTCAAACCAACTGCTAAATGATTCAACACATCGTAACACAACAGTATTAATACATAGACACGTTAAAATTCTTTCTATTCACCAAAGCCCAGAGATCTACTTGGACCCCCAATTCTCATTTCTTAATCTTACAGACTGATACACAAAGATTTACATAATCTATTTGAATCTAGCATATGCAACTCGGAGCCTTCTGTTGGCAAATCTGGGTATTCAATGGATATTAAATGAAGGGTCAGACATTTCTCTGTATACAGATCTTG
This sequence comes from Enteromius viviparus, assembly GCA_032353835.1. Classification (NCBI taxonomy): domain Eukaryota; kingdom Metazoa; phylum Chordata; class Actinopteri; order Cypriniformes; family Cyprinidae; genus Enteromius; species Enteromius viviparus. Next base: position 25,975 of record JAUCNO010000621.1, on the reverse strand, counting down.
AAAACTTGGCTCGAGCACCTACCCCACTATTTTAAATCCATGAACAACCTAGCCAGTCATGCTTTGAGCTGAACAGAGAGAAAATTATTCCCTGCACATACTTCATATTGCACAACACGCTATATTACAAAAGCAAGCTCTGCTTATTAGCTCCAACTGACCCTAATCTCCTTAGAAAAAAACACTTTGTATTTTTTCCATTCCAGATATCCATTCTATACGTTCTGTAAAGCAATCCAAAGCCAAACGTCTTGCAGTCTACTTAAACAAGGTTTTACACCCAGAGATCTTATTCAGCCCTGAACGAGTCTGAAGAACAGGGATCAATACCGGATCAATATGGTAGCAGTAACAGAGTCCGGTTAGAGTCATGTGACTGGACAGAGATCCGATTGGCTCAGAGATTTAAAGTAGGAGCACAGGACAAAAGCTGCCTCCTGATAAATGAATTATAAAATAATGGCATTATTCTTCACCTGATGTGAAAGGTCATTCAGTACTGCAAGCTCATTTCCTGCTAATCAGAAGTAAATTGCATTATATGCTGCATTATTGAGGCAGAGGGGAGCCAAGCTTCTTTTCTGTAGCTCTGCTCCAAAACCTGCTGATGTGATTATATAGTACTAGTAGTATAGAAAAAATACTAAATTAACACCGTCACAATGCTGGCTGTTAGTGCTGAGAAATTCTGATTATTTTACTGATTACTGCCAAATCATTTTTCGAGTCATTTCATTTTCACTAACTGTTACTTGCCTTTTTACTACATTTACTACTTACACAAACTCTAACAGGAAAAAACTGTAAAGCTATAAGAAACAGAAAAGATTATTTAATTGTTTACCTGGGTTTATGATCAGCTCACAACTTATCTGAAAGTCTTGAGGTTTGAGTCTTTCGTTTAATACATGACAGGCTGACAGCCCTGTAAACAATGCAACACATCAGTTAAACTCAAAATAGACTCATTTTACAACTCCCCCTACTGTTAAGTTTTACCATTTTTGAATCCTTTCAGCTGATCTCCGGGTCTGGCAGGTCACTTTTAGCTGCAGCTTAGCATAGTTCATTACATCTGATTAGACCGTTAGCATCACACTGAAAAACGACCAGAGTTTAAATATTTTTCCCCATTTAAAACTTGAATCTTCTGTAGTTACATCATGTACTTTGACTGACGGAAAATGAAAAGCGATTTTCTAGACTCATATAACTAGGAACTATATTCTCATTTGTGTAATAACCAAGCAACGTTGCTGCTGTACCATGGCAGCAGCAGGCACATTGATATTATGCAGCACCTGAGAATGCTGGGGACTATTTTCAGTCGCCACATAATATTGAGCCTGCTGCAGCCATGGTTGCTTGATTATAACACTTAAATAAGAAAAACTAAGAAACAGTTAAGCTAGGCACTATAGCCTACTCTTATTCCTGTTTTTCTTGTATTCTCAGGTTCTCCGCGGAGACATGCATTTCAGAGGCAGCGGGCGGCCAGTGAGACTCTGGATCAGGGAGAAGAAACCTTGCAAGGTGAAGTCTGTGACTTCTTGTTGCAAAAACCAACCTCGCAGCCTCTGAAGGAGCCGCCAAGATGCCTCTCTGCCGGTTCTTTGGACGCCACTGCAGGAGCTCCTGCATTTAGCAGGTACGCCTACATCACCTCTCGTCAAAACATCCTAAAATTAGAGCAGGGTTGTCCAGTCTTGCTCCTGAAGTGCCAGTATCCTGTCCTAGAAAGCCGGTTTCCAACTTGCCTCAACACACCTGCCTGTAAGTTTCCAGCATCCCTACTACTTCCTTGATTGGCTGGTTCAGACGAGTTTAATTTGGATTGGAGCTAAACCTCAGTACATAATTTGGACATCCCTGCTATAAAGCATGTTCCAGGAGCCCCCAAACCCTCTATGTTTTGTGTGTCTCTTTAAATAAAACCCCTGATTCAGGAGTCTCCAACCCTGCTGCTGGAGAGCTACAGTCCTGCAGACTTTAATTCCAACCTGCTCGAATACGGTCTGTTGAATACTGAAAATGTCTGTAATTTTCAAGTAACCCTGCACACCTTGATAAGCTTGTTCATTTCTGTTTGATTGGAACTGGAGCTAAGCTTTATAGGATAGTAGCTCTCGAGTAGTAGGGTTGGAGACCCCTGCACTAGCTTGTGTGTTTCAGTAGGATTTCCGGCAAACTCTGCAAGATAGTGGCCCTTCAGGGGCAGGATAGTACTTCTCAGAATTAGGACTGTCCTATCCTGCTCTTAAATAATCAATTACTTTATAACTACTGACAGATGTGTTGGACCAGGGTTGGAAATTAAGTTTATATTTCCAGAAACTTGACTAGGCCCCTCTGATTTATACCCCCTGTTCCACAGAGAAGGCTTCAGCCTAGTCCTAGAGTATATGTAAATCCGAGCTGTTTCAGTTGAAGCAGGGGTGTTAGATAAGGGGGACATCAATAATATGCAGTAGTTGGGCTACCCATGACAGGTTTGAGAAGCAAAGCTCTAGTGTCGGTCAATCCTGACCATACACACTTTCCTGAACATTTCTTGTACTTCTGAAAACATTGATTAATTGCTTCAGGTGTGCATACTAAAGGTTAAGCATAATCTGTGCTGGACAGTGGCCAGGATCAGAATTATGGAAAACCTATGCACCTTACCATTCAATTTCAGGATTCATAGTTCAACTCCTAAAGATCTACTCCTAAATCTAATTTTTTTAGTAAATGCATGGACACAAATCTTGGGCATAGCTCACTGCTAAATTCTTTAAAATATTCTGTTCATATCAACATTTTTACAACCTAGAACCAGACGTAAAGGTATAGTTTACCCACAAATTTCAAATTCTGTTATCAAGTACAGTCATGTTGTTTCAAACCCATTATGCAATACAAGAGCTTTCTAAGCCTCCACATACAGTAACAGAACTGAAGTCCACTGATGTCAAATTGGCTATTTTACCAAAGTCCTTACCATGGTTCTTGTGCCTTGAACATGGCAGTACGCTTGACGTCTATAGAGGGTCAGAAAGCTCTCGGACTTCATAAAAAACAAAAAACTGTGTTGTGTTGTGTTCCAAAGATGAATGGGTAATATGAGTATGGAACAACACTAAGTTGAGTAATTAAAGACTATCCCTTCAATTGGTTTTTCCATCATCTTTACTAGAATATAAAGTTTTTACCATAACATAACAGTCTTGTTTACCATTCAGGTTAGAAGTAGAAGCTGTAATGGAGCTCCGAGTCAACACAGATGCAGTGAAAGACACAACTACAACATTTTCCTCGACCCATGGACCTCTGGAAGTGGAGGATGGTGAAGAGAATGGACAGGAAATGATGGCAGAAGCATCAGGAAGCGGTGGTGAAGAGTATGGAGCAGTGATCCATCAGGAGAGTCTAGAGCAGCCCAGCTTGTACCGCGACATCTGGAGCCTGAGAGCATCGCTGGAGCAGTACGCCTCCTCCGACCTGAGCAGCAACGACAGGAACTCCACTCGCAGCGATGCCGACAGCGTTTGCTCAGCGGGAACATCAAAAGCAGGAGTCCCCAGCTACCAGTCTCAAGACATCGATGATATAGATGGAGACAGCGAGCTTCCATATGATGATATGGTTAGGGAAGCCGAGCAGAGGAGAAATGGACGGGACAGTGTGGACTCTGAGAGAGGCAGTGACGGAGAGACAAACAACCGTAAGCTTCTGCAGATGGATAGTGGATACGCCTCAATCGAGGCTCCTTGCAAGGCTCCGGAGGACTTCAGATTGTTCGCAAGCGGCTCTGGAAAGACAGCATCAGAACGTCGCCGCTTTTTCACCAATTCTGGCCATAAAGGCACTGTTTGTGAGAGTTTTGAGGCACGGTTGTTTAAAGAAGAGCTGGAAGACGAGGCATTGGAGAGCAATGTAAGTTTAGAGGCAGAGAATCAACCTCAACCCATGACCAAACCCAGGCCGCGCTTCTGCCGCAGAGACTACAGCATCGACGAGAAAACAGAGGCACTGTTTAATGAATTTCTACGCCATGACCCCCAGTTTGACCAGCAGGGCTCGCCCTCGGTGCGTCACCGGCATCGCTCCAGAATCCATCTCAGAAAGCAGTGGCAGCGCAGCAAGCAGTACAGTGACCCTGGAGCCGCTCGATACTCGCCATCTTTAGAGCGCCATCGCTGCTATCCACTCCGCCGAGGCGACAGTGCTAACTACCCTTTAGACACACGCTATCACAGTACCTTGCCTCGCATCGCTAGCGCAGCGGATGAGGAAGCCAGTGAGGGGGCTGCGAGTGCGGAATCGCCCAAGCCGGAAAAGTCAAGTCCAGAGCTGGAGGGTGCTGATTCGCCCTCAGAAACAAGACGTTCTGGTCCAAACCTGGAGGAAAACGCAAACAACAGCAGCAACAACACAAGCCGGAATTTCTTTTCATCGCAAACGCAGGACCACATTTCCAGGGATTGTGGGATACTGGAGGACTTGGAAAGCAATGCTAATCCCAAAGATTCGCATAAACATTCACAGATGGACAGTGGTGGACCAATTGATATATTTAGTTCTCTTTTGCATTCACATACAAACACACTCACACCAGACCCCACTGATCTGGATCAGGACTCGGACTTCATGCACCACACTCTCACTGACATCAGTCCCTCAGACAAACTTTTATCCACACTGGACGATCGGCTGTACTCTAACCAGAGAACTCAAAGAGGGAGTCAAGAGTGTGTCGTAACTGTAAGATGCACCTCACCAGATCTAGAAGAATAAGGGCCAGTTTTACTAAACAGGGCAAATTAGTGGGAGAGCACAATTTCAAAAGAGCGTCAACATTTCTGCGGGTGACTAACATGTGCAAATTAAAGAACACAAATGCAACAACTCATTACATATTGACCAACACAATATATCAAGTGCAGTGCAAATTAGAACAGTTGCAAATAAAGACATAAAGAAAGCCATAGTAGGCTATGTAGAAAAGAGCCAAAAAAATGCTAAAAGTTGCAAGACGTTTTGATAGATCTGGTGCGTGACGTCTTTTATTCCCACAAGCAAATAAAAAAATTACATGACTTGGCAAATTTTTTTTTAATGTTGTTCTTGCATTCCAATGAAACAAAATACAATTTTAATACTCTCATCCCATGAGTTTTGCATCTAAAAGGGGAACTACTACAAATGCCTATTCAATAAGGTCAGTAGCAAAAATAACAGTATCCACCCCTTTTCAGTGCTAATTCTTCACTGTGTTTTAACACTAATGATGGTTTGCACTGGTGCAAGCTGTTAATAAAACTGGCAAAAGTACAATAGCTTTAACCATGAAGTTTTATTAATCGTTTTAACTCCAAGAGGATTGTGAAGTCCCCATATAACTGGCTAATGGTTTCTTTTATTAAACAGCAGATAGACGCTGGTGTGACATCCAAAAAAATGGGTTAAAAACAAAAACTCAGCCTACGTCGAATGATTTTGAAAAATGGTAGTACATTACTGTACTAGGGACAGAGGAGAAACTTAGAATAATGCACAGTTCATTGGTGTGGACGCTAATATAGTTAATGTTATATTTATCGTTCTTGTACAGAATAATTTGGATCATGTTAGAAATGGTACAGCGCCGCCTGCTGGAAAACTGATGTACAAACTCTTTTTTTTTGGGATGTTAGTGGCTCCTTTTCCACCAATGGGGTGCTGGTGCTGGAAAACCAAAGTCTTCATCACATAAAGAACAAGAACTCGATAGTATTAGTGATCTCGGCCATTATAATTAACAAACACCCCCTGCTTCCACTTTTGTCACATTGCACTACAGCACGAGACACTTTCTTTTTGCAATCCAAAATAGAGAATGCATTTCTATGAATTTGAGAGACTTTGCCGTGATTGTTTGTTGGCATGCTCATCAATCAGTGAGTTCTGTAGATCGCGCAAATCACGCAACCGAGCACCAGCACCAGCATTGATCCTGTGGAAGAAGAACAGCAAACGTCATGTTTAGAGAAATGGCAATAGGTCTACTTAGAAGAACAAGAAGAAGAATACAAGCTTGACGTATAATGGAACATTAGCAATAAATACACACACGTAAAGAGTGAGGTGTTGTAACTAACTCAGTAAAATGCTGTCAAGTATAAGCCTTGCTGGCTGACCATCGGCATACAGTCATTATTTCAGTAAATCTGAAATTATACACTTCACCAGAGTGAATGTAAGAGTAGAAAGAGTGTGAACATCCATCCAAGATGAAACACTATATATATATATATAACTCATCTCATCAAGGGACTAAACACAGATATCTTCAGACAAACTAACGTTCACTGTGAATCTACCAGCAGTCGTTTGGTGCTTTGAGTCACATTTCAGCTGAGGCTCAATTAAAATCAGCACTGAACATTTATGATTAAACCAATCTAGAGCACTTTCAGTGTCAGTGGAGGTTGAGATCTAGTCATGTTTATGGACTGACCTACATCAGTTAATAACGATTCCAATTTCAGCCACAATGTACTGCTACTCATCATACTAAAGCAATCCAATATTGACAAAGGTCCCGGTTTTACAATCACAAATCCTTGTTATTGATGTTAAGATGATCAGCAATCAATATATCTCAAGATCTGTATCTCAGTTTTCATACATGTATAACTATTATGGTCATAAATGTGTCTTGTATCATTTATTCCATCTAGATAATGTTTAGCATCAAGAATGCAGGGAGGCGATTGTATATGTACATCTAGATCACTCTGAAGTGTTTAAATTATTTTTTTTTGCAATAAAAGTTACTTTTGTTGGTTTAATGCAAAAACTCATGTTCATTGGGGGAACAATAGAAACAAAAAAGTTGACTTATTCACATTGATATTATTACAATTTAAATGAGACATACAGTGGGTATGGAAAGTATTCAGACCACCTTAAATCTTCCACATCACAATATTACATTTTTCATACATTTTTGGTCAAATAATTTCATGAGCATAAGAAACTTAAAAAAAATATTATTCCAAACGTTGGACAAGTAGCGTAGGCTGCAGCAGATATGCAGTGGGTACAGATCATTTTTTCCCCCTCAATGTACACACAGCACCCCATATTGACCGAAAAATACAGAATTTTTGACATTTTTGCAGATTTATTAAAAAAAGAAAAACTGAAATATCACATGGTCTTAAGTATTCAGACCCTTTGCAGTGACACTCATATATTTAACTCAGGTGCTGTCCATCATCCTTGAGATAGTTCTATACCTTCATTTGAGTCCAGCTGTGTTTAATTATACGGATACTGATTATACTGTGACTTGATTAGGAAAGCCACACACCTGTCTATATAAGAACTTACAACTCACAATGCATGTCAGAGTAAATGAGAATCATGAGGTCAAAAGGAACTGCCTGAAGAGCTCAGAAACAGAATTATGGCAAGATCTGGCCAAGGTTACAAAAACATTTCTGCTGCACTTAAGGTTCCTAAGAGCTCAGTGGCCTCCATAATCCTTAAATAGAAGACGTTTGGGATGACCAGAACTCTTCCTAGAGAACTGAGATATCGGGGGAGAAGAGCCTTGGTGAGAGAGGTAAAGAAGAACCCAAAGATCACTGTGGCTGAGCTCCAGAGATGCAGTCGGGAGACGGGAGGAAGTTGTAGAAAGTCAACCATCAATGCAGCGCTCCACCAGTCAGGGCTTTATAGCAGAGTGTCCCGACGGACACCTCTCCTCACTGCAAGACACATGAAAGCCTGCATGGAGTTTGCTAAAAAACACCTGAAGGACTCCAAGATTGTGAGCAATAAGTTTCTCTGGTCTGTTGAGACCAAGATAGATCTTTTTGGCCTTAACTCTAAGCGGTATGTGTGGAGAAAACCAGGCACTGCTCATCACCTGTCCAATACAGTCCCAACAATCTGCAAAAATGTCAACAATTCTGTGTTTTTATGTCAATATGGGGTGTTGTGTGTACATTAATGAGGAAAAAAATTAACTTAAATGATTTTAGCAAATGGCTGCAATATAACAAAGGGGGTCTGAATACGTTCCGTACCCACTCTATAATAGATGATTGCGACAGGACAGACCTAAATTTGGAACTACTTGAGGGTGAGTAAATTTTTGGGAAACTATTCCTTTTTTTTAGTTTGGTTTTAGTTTGGTTTGTTGCTCTAGTCTGTGTAAGTAAATATTAGTTTTTATGTAGCTGTAATTTAACTTATTTTGTTTCATATTTTAATACATTTAATCTTTCTGATATCTGAACACAATTTGTAATGGATTACAGCTCTAATAATCAAAATACTGCTTTTTACACAGCAACCTTCAATACATATGATTGATAAATTCAATTGAATTATCATTATTATTATTGTTTTTATTATTATGTTAGAAGCGTAATGACTGTTTAGCGTTCATAGAACAAAAAATAAATAAAACCACATCGTTTTCAGAGAGCACTTTAAAATCAGGCACTGGTGCATTAGTTTTAAATTAAATGTTTCATATTAAAATGTCTGTCTTTTCTTCTGGCAAGGCTCTAGTGGACTTCTCAGATTACCAGATCTACCAGGAGCTGATTAAAGGTCGTGAAGAGAACTCTTTCTACAAAAGCTGTGTCTCAGAAATGTTGCGTATGGTCATGGATCAGGGCTGTGTGACTAAATCCAAGGTGCTTAATTACCTGGGCAATCGTTTCCGGGTCAAACTTAACCTCCCAGACTGGTTCACTCAAGAGCAGTGCGCTCACTTCTTGTTAGAGTAAGTCGTTGATCGCGACTCCTCAGTATTTATATGAACGCTTTTTAAACAAATTCCATCAAACGTTGTCCTTCTGTTTGCAGTGAATGTCTGTGCATTCACTTGAAGTCAGATGTGGAGAAGTTCTACATGTTGTGTCTGATGACACGGAAGCTCTTCAGCTTTGCCAAGCAGGAGTGTATGGAAGAAAACCCTGACAGTCTGATGTTCCAAGAGGTTCTGACTCCAGGCCAGCTCTACCTCATGTTCCTAAAAGTAAGATTAACGTTATTATTTCATCACCTGTCTGTGTCAGTACTCATTTTCATATACACCTACATTTAAAAATGTGTCTTTTATGCTTACCAGGCCTGTATTTATTTAATCTAAACAACAGTAACATTTTGAAATTGTTTTTTTTTTTTGACAAACGGACTAAACTCTGCTTTTGAAAGGTGAAAAGTTTTAAGCTTTTATTTCCCTTTTACGCCCTGCAGAAATCACAAGTTCATCAAAATTATCCATCCTCAATCACTTTTTTTTCCTTTAAGTGCCGTTTATCAGTTCTTAATTTTTTTTATTTAACAATATTAGTTTTGATCAAAAATAAATTCTGACTAAAAATGAACTAGTTTTCTGTTTCAAAAACATTTTTGTGCAATGATTACGTAAAACTGTTCTGGTTGTTCTCCAGGAGAAAATGGCAGGCTGGTTGGTAACAGTAAAACTGTCCATGGATAAGAAGGAAAAGAAAGCAAAAGCACTGTCCTCAGATGCTATGACCAAATACTTCAACCTGGGTACAGATCTCACCAGAGTCTTTGAGTATCTGCTAGCCACTGGAAACCTCCAGTCAAAGACAGGTATGACACTGGCATTGGAACGGATAGTCACAGAACTGAAGTGCATTCACAGGTGTTGAATGCTTTTATACTAGCTAACATTCGTGTTTTTAACCTCAGGTCTGGGCATGCTGCAGGGCACCGGGCTGTGTGTCGTGGCAGATAAGCTGAACTTCATCCGTTACCTGTCTCATTTCCGCTGCGTGCACAGAGGAGCTGCCTTCGCTAAGATGAGGACCACGTCTGTGAGGAAGCTGTTGCCAGAGTCCTGGGGCTTTCTGTGTCCGGTTCACACTCCTGATGGAGAACCGTGTGGCCTTATGAATCACCTGACAGTCCACTGCGAGATTGTGGCCCCAGTGTATCCCACAACAACCCTGCCTGCCTTGCTCTGCTCTCTGGGTACATAACATCTTATTCAAGATATTTAATAGTTAAACAAGACCATAGCAATTATAATTATAATAGCGATTTTTGTTTGTTTTTTTCTCTTGAATACTTATCTAAAAAAAAAAAAAAAAAAGCATTTGAACTTTGACCAGTTTTTAATTATAAAAAAAGCCCCAAAAAATTCTCCAAATCATGCAGTCCTGCACATAATATAATTTAAATAGAAGATAGAATATATGTGTGTGTATGTGTATATATATATAATTTTTTTTTTTTTCCCTCCCCTCTATTACCAGGTGTAACGGCAGCAGACGGGAGCCCCGGCCAGCCGTTTACAGACTGTTATCCTGTCATACTGGACGGGGCAATGATTGGCTGGGTGGAAAAAGAAGTGGCACCATCAGTCATCGAATCTCTCCGCAGATTTAAGGTGGATAATTGTTTGGGTTTTTTCAGTACTTTAATTATTCTCGATCAGAGCTACAGTGGGCCAAAAAAGTATTTAGTCAGCCACCAATTGTGCAAGTTCTCCCACTTAAAAAGATGAGAGAGGCTTGTCATTTTCATCATAGGGAAACTTTAACTATGAAAAAAAAAATACAGAAAATCACATTGTAGGATTTTTAATGAATTAATTGGTAAATTCCTCTGTAGAATAAATATTTGCTCCAAAGATTTCTGGCTCTCACAGACCTGTAGCTTCTTTAAGATGCTCCTCTGTCCTCCACTCTTTACCTGTGTTAATGGCATCTGTTTGAACTCGTTATCGGTATAAAAGACACCTGTCCACAACCTCAAACAGTCACACTCCAATCTATATAGCCAAGACCAAAGAGCTGCTGAAGGACACCAGAAACAAAATTGTAGACCTGCAGCAGGCTGGGAAGACTAAATCTACAATAGGGGAGCAGCTTGGTGTGAAGAAATCAACTGTGGGAGCAATTATTAGAAAATAATATTGAATGAATATTTGTGTCCCCTGCAGGTGCTAGGAGAGAGAAAAATCCCATCCTGGACTGAGATCGTTCTGGTTCCTCAGACGGGTAAAGCCAGCTTGTATCCAGGCCTCTATCTGTTCACCACACCCTGTCGCATGGTGCGGCCCGTCCGGAACCTTGGCCTGGGCAAACAGGAGCTTATTGGCACATTTGAACAGGTAGTTAATTACCATGGTTAATTAGTTGGAAAAAAATCTGTTGATTTGACGGACTGCTCTAAAAAAAATCTACATGCTTGTATTTTACTGGAGCTTTTAAACTCTGATTTAGATTATTTTCTTATGTCCTAGTAATGAACAGAATGTTCAGTTTGTTCAAATTTAGATTTTATCATCATCTGAAAGCTGAATAAATACGCTGTCCATTGATGTTTGGTTTAAACAAGATTTGAGAAAATATCCTTTTTAAAGTTGTCCAAATGACATTCTTAGCAATGCATATTTCAGTTTTGAGATATTTACGGTACACAATGTAAAAAAAATATCTCTTTATGGAACGTGATCTCTACTTAATAATAATAATAATAATATATATATGTATATGTATTTTTTTTTTTATAAAAGAAAAATCAACAATTTTGACCCAATGTAGTTTTGGCTAAATATTTAAAATTAAATGTTTTTGTTTCAGGGTCACAAATTGGTAAAAACAGACATACTGTGAGCTGCCAGGTTGTTAATCAGTGCTTTTGTTAATGCTGTTAACATGCATTATTTTCTTTAATAATTTGACAGCAGCATTCCTGGTGAATAAAAAAAAATCTAGCTCTGCAAAGATATCCGTCAATTAGAGAATCAAAATTAGGAAATCTTGCCAAAAGAAGTCTTTAGCACACTCACTCCTATCATGCACTGCAAATGACATTAATAGTCAGTCACCTCCACTTTCAAACTCTACTACCAGTCAAAAGTTTGTAAACGGTAAGATTTTTATTTTTATTTTTTTTGAAGATGTTTCTTGTATTCATAAAGGCTGCATTTGATTAAAACATAGTTTCTATTTTAATATTCTTTAATGATCCTTCAGAAATCATTCTAATTTGCTGATTTAATATTAGAGTTGTCAGTGTTGGCAAAGTTTTAATGGCAAATATTTTGTAAACTGCATTACTTTTTTTCAGGATCTCCAACGCTAATAAAAAATCAGCAAATTAGAATGATTTCTGAAGGATCATGTGACAATGAAGAGTAATGATGTTGAAAATTCAGCTTTGCATCACGGGAATAAATTAGATTTTAATGTATATTAAAGTAGAAAATTTGTATTTCACAATATAAAATTTTCTGTAGTTTTGATCAAATAAATGCAGCCTTGATGAACATAAGGAAAAAATCTTACTGTTCCCTATTTCAACTATTGACTGGTAGTCTACCTAAATGCATTAGAAATATTTCCTGTGTATACACACTCAGCATCTTTCAATCAAGAGTTTTTTATTTCAATTATTTTTTATTTGATTGTCATTCACAATGCATCATGTTTTTTTTTTTCTTTCCTTAAAGGCTTTAAGTACATTGTTTGGCATCCTGTTTTCTGCATCCTTTGAATGTTTCTTTGTGTTCAGGTGTATCTGAATGTGGGCATCTTCGAGGGAGAGCTGGAGCAGGGAGTGACCACACATCAAGAGCTGTTTCCTCACAGCATGCTGAGTGTAGTGGCAGAATTCATCCCCTTCTCTGATCACAATCAGAGCCCCAGAAACATGTACCAGTGCCAGATGAGTAAGAACCTCACATCCTTTCTTTATGAATTATGTCTAAATAAATTCTGTCAAAACATGTCAACTAAGACATCATTCTATCATAGGTAAACAGACAATGGGCTTCCCGCTGCATTCATTCCAGGAACGATCAGACAATAAACTGTACCGTCTGCAGACCCCTCAGAGTCCACTGGTCAGACCCTCGATGTATGATCACTACGATATTGATAATTACCCTATTGGCACCAACGCGATTGTGGCTGTAATTTCTTACACTGGCTACGATATGGAAGACGCTATGGTAAGCATAACCTCTATGGTTGCACTTGTTCCCAAACATTCTTTTGCATTTGTTAATATTTAGTATTTTTTATTTTTCCTCAGATTGTCAATAAGTCTTCATGGGAGCGTGGCTTTGCTCATGGTACAGTTTATAAGACTGAGGTCATAGAGCTGTCTGATAAGTTCAAAGGTGATGACAGCATTGTGTTTGGGGTGAAGCCAGGTGACCCCAAAGTAATGGACAGACTGGATGCAGACGGACTGCCGTTTATTGGCTCCACGCTAAAGTATGGAGACCCTTACTACAGCTACATCAGTCTCAATACTGGCCAGAATTATGTCGTCTTCTACAAGTAAGACATTTTTTGTATTACTTCACTAGGAATGTTTAATATAATTTTTTTTGTATATTTTTTTCAGCTCTGTCAAATGATTCATTATGATTAATTCCATCCAAAAATAAGTTTTTATTTGTATATATTTTAAACATATTTACATTTACTTGCATTTATATATTTATATTCCTATAATTGTATATATATTTATTATTATTATATACAGCACTAATATTATTATTTTATTGAGTTTGTAATTTTATGTACTTTTTATCTTTAAGTTTCTTTTCATGCGATATTTAAATGTTTTTCTTTTCAGAATTTCAGATATTGTTAGATTTCCCAAAAGTAGTTTTGTTTAACAATAACACAGCTCTTATGTTATGGAAATAATATTTACAAAATGTATACATGTATTAAATGCATGAACATTTAAAAATACTAGATTAGAGAACACCATACAATACCTTAGTCTTTAGTTGCTCTCAATCATTTTCATCTTTTATCTTAATCATTCATACTATTTATCAGTAAAGCTTAATTATCTATACTTTCATTGTAATTCTGTTAATTACAAAACTGTATTGTACTTGTCATTTTTTGTTAACTGAAATAAAGCACTGTAGTATATACATTTAATATATGTTAATTTAATTGCATTAATATTTATAAATGATATACTGGTGTACTGCAATAAAATTGTGATACTGTTTTAGTTGCTTATGTTTTGTTATTAAAATAATGTAATTATTAAAAATATACATTTTGTTAATCTTGTTGTTAAGATTACCACTGTTGATTACTGTACACTTTTGCTGTGAATTATGGGTTTCTTTTCCATCATAATTAAATATATTTTTAAAAAGGCTGAATAATTTAGTATTGGAAATGTAGTTCATCACCAGGCAACAAGTCAACGTAAAACGCTTCAGTCTACTTACAACGGGATGTTTCGATATTTAAGTTTAGGTGAGCTGTATTTCTTTAGATTTTAATTTCTGAAGCATTGTTTCTCCTCAGGTACCAGGAGAGCTGTGTGGTGGACAACATCAAGGTGTGCAGCAATGACACCGGCACTGGCCGCTTCAAGCGCATTTGCATCACAACCCGCGTTCCCAGAAACCCCACCATCGGAGACAAGTTCGCCAGCAGACATGGTCAGAAGGGGATCTTGAGCCGCCTGTGGCCTGCGGAGGATATGCCCTTCACAGAGAGTGGCATGTCCCCAGATATCCTCTTCAACCCACACGGCTTCCCCTCCAGAATGACCATCGGGATGCTCATCGAGAGCATGGCTGGGAAATCCGCGGCCCTCCATGGCTTGTGTCACGATGCCACACCATTCAAGTTCTCGGAGGAGAACTCTGCGCTCGAGCACTTCGGCGAGATGCTGAAAGCTGCAGGATACAACTACTACGGCACAGAACGTCTCTACTCCGGCATAAGCGGCTTGGAGCTAGAGGCGGACATCTTCATCGGGGTGGTTTACTACCAGCGCTTGCGTCACATGGTCTCTGACAAGTTTCAGGTCAGAACTACAGGAGCGAGAGATAAAGTGACCAATCAGCCGCTGGGAGGGAGGAACGTTCAGGGAGGAATCCGTTTCGGAGAGATGGAGCGGGACGCTCTGCTGGCTCACGGGACTTCGTTTCTGCTCCACGACCGGCTCTTTAATTGCTCAGACCGTTCTGTGGCGCAGGTGTGCATGGATTGCGGTAGCCTGCTGTCGCCACTTCTGGAAAAGCCGCCTCCTTATTGGTCAAATACACGCCATCGGAAAACCATCTGCTTGCTGTGCAACAAGAGCGACTCTATAGAGACTGTGTCAGTTCCTTATGTGTTTAAATACTTCGTAGCAGAGCTGGCAGCAATGAACG
Organism: Enteromius viviparus; assembly: GCA_032353835.1. NCBI lineage: Eukaryota > Metazoa > Chordata > Actinopteri > Cypriniformes > Cyprinidae > Enteromius > Enteromius viviparus. The sequence continues at coordinate 10,806 of JAUCNO010000621.1, read as the reverse complement.
TTAAAATCAAATTAGATATCAAGTGACACTCTTTTTTCTTTTCTTTGCATAGATGGGAAATAAAGTGCCTGAGCATATCATCTTATACACTTGAGTGCTTATATTTCATTTGTATCATGAAAAATGGACTGGTGAGATCTTTTTCATCAATAGCATCAGGATTAATGTGGATTGTGTAAACTTCTCAAGAACATGGGACTCCCAAAATATGAAATCTTCAAAACCCATAATAGGGGCACTTTTAAGGCATCACTGAAATCCAATAAAGCTTTTGCAAGCTTATAGAGCCTTTCTTTTTTTTTAGCATTCATGTAAATAACCAAAGACAACAACAACATCATCAACGATTGATTTATTCCACAATCTAAATTAATGGAAGTATTGGCATGTTTAGTATTCCAGGTAATAACAATTCCAGTAATTTTGTGCTTTTAAAATCTTAATAATGCAATTATAATCTGAACATAACAGACATACAATACAGTTTAACAGAACAGAGCTGGATAATTAATGTCATGTCCTGGTCAATAAACTAAAAATGCATTTGCATAATCAGTGTCAATTGATGTCTAGTGGTTTGTCCAGTGATCACTGAAATTACACCGATTTATTTTGAGGTTAATATTATTGCCATTGAAAGATTAATTACTAGGACCTGAACTGCTCCAAGTGACTTCAACGTGGTTTCGCTGCAAGAGAGGACCACTGTTTTTTCTTTTCCTACACAGCTAATATAAGTCTTCACATTTTTTTTTACATTTTCTTAGAAATCTTTATGTAAACATTAACTTAATTCAAGCAGAACGTCATTCAGATTCAGTACACTAGGAACAGTGTAGTCTGGAGTCACAGAGCCCAGCGGGAGAGATTTACAGTTATTGTTTATCCACACAGTGGCCCGCACTCCTGCATTAATGCCTCCCTGGATGTCTGTGCTGAGAGAATCTCCCACCATGATGCAGTCCCGTGGCCGGACTCCTGCGGACTCGAAGCAGTGAGTGAAGATGGAGCGAGCCGGTTTCTGCTCAGGACAATCTCCCCCGACTACCACCAAACTAAAGAGACCTTCACATCCCACCGCTTTGATCTTCTCCCACTGCGTCTGCGTATCACCGTTGGTGAGCAGAAGCAGTTTGTAGTGCTTCCGCAGTTCCTCCAGGAGAGATCGAACCTCAGGAGAAAGACTCAGCACCTGTAATCGTGTGTTCTTCCATGTGTAGTAGCAGCTGTTGGCCAGAGCCGGATCAGGATCGCTGCCCTGCGTCTCCTGCAGGGCTTCATACCAGTGATTGATCCTCACTGTATCTATTGTTTTCCCTTCTGATGGGTCAAACGATTCATTAAGAAGCTTTCGTAAAAAGCGATCACAGATGTCTTTAATGTGGCGGCTTTCCTGCACACGCGTCGACTTCAGAAGCTCACACACCTAAAGAAAGAACAAAATGTAAACGTATATATATAATTTCAGAGCACGTCAAAACAAAATACCATGTCATTGCCATTAACGAAAAAACATGGTAATACTACTTGCAATGTATGTCCAGCAATACTATGGCATGTTTCCAAACCGATAGTAATACAATGGTACTTCCATATAAGCTTCATAGTAAGTCAAATAATACCATACATGCACCCAAAACCAAGAGACTGAACATTTTTCGTCATTATTAATTTACCTTCTGAATGGCAATTCGTCCAGCGCCGGCTGTATCGACCAGCGTGTTATCCAAGTCAAATATAATCGAGGAAACTCCTTGACTTTCCATCATATTCCACATTCACGGATATTAACCACACATCCGAACACGCGGAACTCAGGCTGTTGACGTCAGGCAGGTGTTGTGACGCCACGTCACATTGCATTCTGGGAGATGTAGTTCCCGAGGAAAAACGCGGATTTACGTGACATTTCATTTTTACATGCTAAGATCATAAGATCGGTCTTTTTCCTCACGTAAACAAATTGAGATCAAAATCTATTTAGCATTCAACTTAATTTAATAATGTGATAATTTAATGTGATAAAGATGTATTATTAACCCGATCGCTACATTTAAAAAACATTAAGCCTATGTTAAAATTAAAAAAGTATTTTTTGTAAAAGTGACTTTATAACTGCATTCTGCGACAGAAGCTTGAGTATTTATTTATTTATAATACTCGAGATAAAGACCTTTCTAGCAGCAGCAATGCAGGCAGCGCAGCACACAGTAATCTGGCGGACGATCTGAGCGGCAGCTGAATGTAGGAATACGTGCAGCTTGGCTTCTACGAATTGAGGTTACGTGAAAATCTTTTCTCCTATACTCTCAATAAACATGCTCCTTTTCAAGTTCTTATCAGATTACATGTGCAGGTCTTTGAGAAACTGTGTGAACTTATGTCTAGGGTTTCATCTCTTGTTGGTGTACGTGTAAAAAGTATAGTCTTCAGGTAGGCTACCTCTTTATCTCAACAACGTGACGAGTAAGTTACTGTAGGGTATATACACGAATTGACGCGTTCACAAAGGTTACAAATATGCGTTTTTCTTATTAAAAAAAGCTTAAAATCGACAAATAGCCTACTGCTAAATATTAAATACAAGTCATTATCTCTTTCTTAAGGGAAAAGGGGTATCGCTCATTATTATTGCCTGTTTGGCATTATTACATACACATGAGTATATAGTATGTATGACTATCTTTCCAAGGCCGGCAATAGACTTGCACTTACAGTAATGACCACATGAGGGCCTCCGGTCATTACTGAGTGCACTGAAATAATGTCCCATCACGACCAACGTCTGAAACGTTAGGCTCTTTTGGTTATTGGAATGAAGTACATAACACTAAAACAGAACTGAACGCCAGCACGGCACCTGCATGGCACGCGGCTGCATGAGTATTGCAGAGAACGAAAGCAGAACCTGTAGGAAATCATTCTGAAACTCGAGAATATTCCACAGAAACATATCAATCTTTAACTCATCCTCGTGGTGTTGCATTTGTGGAGCGCAAACATGAGGATTCTGAATAAAGCAAACATTTGTAAGTTTTTATTCCGGTTTCATTTAATTCAAATTATTTAAAAATAAATACATTTATTATAAATAAATAAAACATTATATTGAAAATGTGTATTTAATACAAACACACACATATTGTATGTAGCCTATTAATTATAAACATACTTGGACAAAGTGATAGAGGTTGAAATTTTTGCAACTAGTGGAGTCAATTAACTGGGGATGTTTACACTGATAAGAAATTAGATATGTTTATGTACCACATTAGCTGTGTTAATAGCACATTGTTTCACAATTACACACTCAAAACCCCGGAATGTTTGCTGAGAGGAGCAAGCTGCCCAAAATTACCCATCATTCCATTCATCAGCATTTTCTTAGTGCAAACTTACCTCGTTTAACCTTGCTGTGATTCTCTCCCTCCTCCCCCCTTTCCACTCAAACACCTTCAGGGCTCTTCACTCACCACGCGGAACACTTTTCACAGTAAGCGTTTGCGGTTTGATATTTATTTTAAAACACTGAGATGCATAAACCATCTTTCTGTACATATAGTGGCCCCATTTATAAACTTGAGCAATATACATGAATATCGTTATATTACATGCAAAATTGCAAACCAAAGTGCTGTTTATTTTAAGGCACAGCACAAGAACGCTTTTCCAACAAACCATCTTGTGAAAGAAATACACATTGTTAGGTTTTAGAACATGTTATACTGTTCAAATGGTATTTGGAAACTTTCTGGTTGTGCATTAGTTACCTTATTAACCTGTGGTTACTAGTATGACTATATGCATCCACTAAAATCACTTCAAAAGTCAAAATAAAGAAAAAGCTAGTTCAGAGAAAAAAGTTTCATGGTTTAGGATATATCTGCATTTAAGAGATGCATGAATTATGACAAAAAGAGCTCTGTGAGCAGATGTTATCTGATGGTGATTACTGTGCAGCTTGCATGAGGAAGACATCGAGAGCAGTTAGCGTATCCAGAGGAAGTGTCATGTATTGTTACTTTGAACATCAAAATGCCACTTGAGATGACACTTCTCACTCCCTCTCTGGCGGATCTCTCATTATGTAACCTTGCGTGCACTTGCACCTGGCCCAGCGCCAAACGTTGACACGCAAAAATGTGTCACTGCATTCTGCTCTCATTCTAAGCACGATCAGAAATTGGAGCATTTCTCACGCATGCAGATTCTGCTCATAGCACGGATGCCAGTCTCTGTTCGAACAATTCCTGTTCATGTAACGTTCCTTCTGAAAACACGTTCTGTAAACAGAAGTTTCAGGGAGTGGAAGTGTGAGAGAGTTACAGAGCGCGCGGATGCCTACCAAAACAAACACTGCAGCAATTACAGCAACAAATCTCAGCTCACTGATTTAGCCTCCATTTAAAAAGTCCTCCTGATGGGTGCACATAAGAGTTGCATTTCATATTTTTATGAATGTATTATTTTTAATTTTATTATTGGACATTTCCGAAACACATATGAAAAATATGGTATTTAATTATGCAATTTAAACTAGTAAGCAGTGTTCATTTAGTATAATTGCAGTAATATTATAGTTTCTATTAAAACATTTTTATATTAATAGTAATTTATGTATTTTTGTCATTTTATATTAGTTGTATTTATACAAAAAGGTTTATATTTTTAAATACATTTTTACTAATTTTAGCATTTAGCTAATCTAAATCAAATTATCAAAATGAGCAAAGTTACTTAACCATACTAAAAAAAATGTTGCCTGAAATTAAACATGCATTCATATTTTTTTGTTCCAAGTAATGATGATTTAAGTTTAAATTAACTATAATACAGTAACCTTTTATGAATAAGAGTGTATAAATAAGAATGCCAATTAGAAATATTGCATTTCACTTTCATTAGTCATTTGTAATATTCATAACTTCAATCATAGTTCCACAGATTTTGCACTGAATTGCTTTGTTCTGGGGTTAACAGAAATTATCGTACAATTAAATTAAATTGAAATGACCAGTTATCTGATATTCAAATTAATCTTATAATCAAGCAGATTTAATTAGGAATTGTTCCTAGTCAAAGTTGGCATTAAAATGGCTTGCCGTGTGTTGAAGTGCATGAGATATGACACTGGAAACCTTTTAGCTGCTCCTCTCCGGAGACACGCAGCGCTCTGTTTTGCGTTTGAGCTCAGTGGGTGGTCAGGTCTCCAGTCACACGCGATCTCTGTGTTCAGCACAAGCCTCCCCCACAGACAGCACGGCGTTCGGGTCACCTTCTGTTTAAATAGCTCAGATAACACCTGCACAACAACACATCCAGCAAGTGCATGAGGGCGCAGATCCTTTATTCTCACAGTCTTAAATTCATATATTTTGAATTAGAAAATCAAATATAGCATACTCAGATGCTTTATATTGTAAATTAAAATTTAAAACAAAGCCAAAACAACACTGGCAGCAGCAACCTAACTGTCAACGGCAGTATAGTGGCACTCTAGGTCAATGTGTCATTTTGTGCCATTGTGCCATTTTAAGCAACTTACAGTTACACAAAGACACTCTGTGGTTTGGAAGAAATCTCAGCGTACTTACACACCTGCTTTCCACCATGCACCAAACACAAGTACTGTATTCTGCAGGGAAATGTTGCCTCGGTTCACACAACTGTGTCTTTGTGCAATCAGTGAGTCAAAACTTGTATTGCTAAATTTAAATCACTAAATTGCATTGATGAAATATTTTGTGACTGTTAGCAATAAAGCAATATGATTAAGAGTCATCATCAGCGATCACAAAAAATTGTCTTACTATTCACTTGCACTGAAAGTGGCAACTTTGCTTTCATTTTAGAATTACAGTAGCCACTAAAGTCAACACAGGAATGAAGTGTTCATGTTGTTGTTTTCGACAAAATTCAACTGGATGCTGAGCTGAACATCCTCACAGAGGCGGTGGCTGACCTGAAGTTGGACTGGGCATCGCCTGAGCAGCCGTCTAGACGTAGGATGGACGGATCTTTCCTCTGCGCGAGCTGCCAAGTGGATGCACTGCTGAGGCCTGTCCCTTTCTTCCCTGAGCTCCACAAAGAGCTCACACATTCGTGGTGCTCCCCTCAGCCCGAGCCAACGCATAAGGATCTCAGCTCCTCACCACAGTGGAGGAGGCTGTGAAAAGCGGCTACGTGCAGCCGTCTCCCGTTGAAAATTCCAAGATTCCAGATGCAAATGTCCCTACGGGCGTGGTTACGTCAGCTGTTGCTCGCTTGAGCAAAAATATTTTGCCGTCGACTGGCACACAGTCCTCGCCACTGCAAATAACGCAGTCTCCATTAGTGATCCACCTAAATGTGTGGGCAGCGATCCCATCAGTGTCAGATTGGGTCTTAAGCACTATAAAGTGCAGCTACAATCTTTAGTTCACTCGCAGACCACCCCGCTTCAGCATAGTGATTATGTCAGAGGTGTCAGAACAGAGTGCCCCGCTGCTACGGGCAGAGATCTCCTCCCTCCTAGCCAAACAGACAGTAGAGATAGTCGCCGAAGAGCTAATGAAGTGTGGGCTAAACAGCCGTTATTTCCTAGTCCCAAATAAAGATTAGGGCATTTGCCGCATTCTAGATTTGAGACTTCTAAACAAAGCGCTCACAAAACGCGTTCAAGATGATTACAGATCCTCGCACACATTCAGCCCGGGGACCATTTCATAACAGTGAATCTGAAAGATGCTTACTTCACATACCGATAGCCCCTCATCACAGATGCTTACCAGTTAAAAGTTTTACCCTTCGGGCTGGCCCTGGCAGAAGCTCAGTGGAATGCGCATTCAGAACTACCTCGACGATTGGCTGGTCATCACTCAATCAAGAAGCATACTCGAGGAGCACAAGCTCAGGCTTCTCGCACATCTAGCACGTTTGGGTTTGTCTGTGAACATGCAAAAGAGCGTTCCTCATCCATGCCAATCGATAACTTTGGTTACAGAGCCGAATCCTGCCACAAGAATGGAGAGAAGGGACGAAGCGGCCTGGTTTCGAGCAGCATTATACGAGCAGAGAACGGACACGTCGTTGTCGGGATGGGGAGCCCTCTGCAATGGCAGACCGGCATTCAGTGCATGGACTGGAGAACAGAAGCGCTGGCACATACATTGCTTGGAGATGGAAGCTGTTCGAACGGACAACACGGCGGTGGTGGCATACATCATTCGCCAGGGAGGTATGCGCTCGCGCCTGCTTTTATGGGCAGATCGGATGCTTCTCTCGATCCGAGAAGTTCATGTGCCGGGCAGCCTGAACTGTGGCACGGATATGCTGTCCAGGGAGGGCATTGTTCACGGGGAGTGGAGGTTACATCCTCAAACAGTAAAACTAATTTAGAGCATCTTTGGTAAAGCGGAGATTGAGCTCTTTGCCTCGGAAGAGAACACACACTGTCCACTGTACTTCTCACTGACAGCTGCCCCTCTGAAAGGGGACACGTTATGTAGCCGCTGGCCCACGGGTCGAAAATATTCATTCCCCCCAGTGAAAATAATGCTGCTAGTGCTGCAAAAAAATCAGAGAGGAGAGGGATACTGTGACACTTATAGTGCCAAAATGGCCCAATCAACCGTGGGTTCCGCAGTAAGTGAACTTCTCGTCAACTCCTCCGTGGCAGATTCCGCTGAGAAGAGATTTATTATCACAGGCGAGGGACACCATATGGCACCCCTGGCCACAATAATGGGATCTGCATGTTTGGCAAGTCAGTATGGAGTGAATCAGTTGTCCATTTCAGAGCGTGTTTTGCACATGTTAACGGAGGCTAGAGCGCCCTCGACTAGGCACCTGTATGGTTTGAAATGGAAAGTGTTTGCGAACTGGTGTGTTAGCAGGCACGAAGACCCGATAAGCTGTGATATCCCCATCGTTCTAACTTTCTTACAAGAACCCTTAGATGCCGGTATTTTTTCTTCTACACTCAAAGGTTATGTGGCCTCTATCGCTGCCTCTCACAACATGCTGGATCATAGCGACATCAAAGTTCTCTCATGTAAGATGGCACTGCTACTCGCGCTCACATGTGGAAAACGAGTAGGTGATTTGCTTGCCCTATCAGTTAATAGTGTGTGTATCCAATTCGGCCCAAATGATTGTATGGTCAGATTTACGCCTAAACTCGGCTACACACCTAAACTGCTCTCAACACCATTCAGAGCCCAGGTTATCACTATTCAAGCGTTCTGCCCTCCCGAACTAAACACCGATTCAGTGTCACGAAAGTGCGCTCTGTGCCCCGTTCATGCGTTACATGCTTATGTGAGCAGAACTAGTCAGTTTCGAATTTCAGAGCAATATTTTGTGTGTTTTGCAGGAGCCAAAAAGGGCAGCTCACTATCAAAACAGAGACTATATCATTGGATTGTGGATGCTGTGCGCCTAGCTTATGACTCAAAGGGACTAAGTCTAAGGGACCCAGTCAAAGGGACTGGGCTAAGGGCATGTCTTAAATTAAATATTATTCCCCTATCTAGGCCTGCTTTCTCAAGCCGGCTATGTTTTCAAGCACCAACATGTTTTGCTGCCTCATTTCCAACAATATTACATCTAAGTGTTGTTTGTATGTGGGTAGGGAGATGCTGAAAGCTGCAGTTGAGTGTTTTAACTAGGTCCTATACCCAACATAAAGGGGATTGGCAACCACGTTGACTGTACTACTACTACCTCAGCGCTATGCCTCCGTTTTTTTGGCTGGACGAGAATTTTTCACACCGCGGGGTTTTATACGTTCCCCATACGTAATGTCAAGGAACCGACTCAATAAGGAAGCGACTCCGGTTACTCATGTAACCTCAGTTCCCTGAGAGGAGAAAATGAGACATTACATAGATTGCCATGTAGAAAACCCTCCTCGCAACCTCAATAGCTCTTGTTCAGTCAAAGATTCTACAAATAATTTGGCGCCTGGCATCGTTTATATAGTGGTTATTACAGCCAATCAAGCAAATGCTCGGACGCCATTGGCTATTGCAAAGCAATAGAGTGATTCTATCAGGTTTCAGTATTTTGAATTGTTTATCATTTTTAATAAATAATGTTGGTAGTTGTATCTGCCAGTTTATCTTGTGTTTTATTAACGGATGGTAGGATTACTGGCAGGTGTTGGGTTACGTGCTCATGAAGGTAAAAATAAGTAATATAAATAAAACAGTTCTGACTGTTTACAGTGAAAAATCACACCCCACTACATATGCAATTATGGCAATATCATTACCCAATATTTGAAGCAAAATCCGTGTGTGGATCACAGCTGATGCCTGTCACTGACTTAACATTGTGATCTTTTCTGTGAGCCCATCACAGAATTTTTGATGATTACGTTATACTAACATGGAGTTACGTTTTAAGAGTCTGTGGTTATTACACGCAATTCTGTGGGATCAAGTTGGTTTGACACCTACTTTTGAACATTTGGCTGAAAAAAATCATGTATAGATAATCAAGTTAACGTAAAGGTAATCGGCTTTTGTCTAGCAAGATGACAGAAATACATTTAGTAGCCTAGTTTGTTTACAACAGCAAACTTCTTAAAAAAAGAAATCCATGTATCTAAATTTGTCAGAACAGATTTTATAGGTTTAAGAGAGTTGGGTTAGTAGGCATCCACTGCATTTAACTTATTTATTATTAACACTTCAGCAAGCTCTCAGAGAACTTCAGCCCCTGCATTAAACTCCACAGGACAGGCAGAAGTGAACGAGGTCCTCAGTCAGAGACTGAGAATGTAGACAGGAAGTTCCTGTATCCTTTATGATTAGTGATTGTATATCACTCAACGCTGAAGTCACTCCAGCTGAACGCTGGCTGTTTTCTCCCTCCTCAGGCTGTTGATTACCTGAGTCAATGTTTCCATTAGAGTCATGGAGTGAGAGGGATACCAACACATTATAAACCAGATGGGCTTATGGACATTAACTACACCCTCCACACCCAACAACAACACACTGTTACAAACACCAGCACTGATCCAGATGAAAAGACCAGCAAGATGTGCCATGCATACCACAGCTATCCTTTAATGCCATGTTCAGTTGTGACTGGCTCTGTGGAAAAAAAAGGAGATGTAATTAATTCAATGACTAAAAGTATCAATAACATAATTAATATTTGTGACATCAGTCATTTTTGATAAAAATGAATGCACCCTTGTTGATCAAAAGTATTAATTTCTTAAAGGAGTCATACAAAGCCAATTTTTCCACAAGCTAATATGATTCTTTAGGGTCTTAATGGATAGTTTGTAATATAGTTTGTTTTAAAATTTCTCTAAAATGGTTTGAAAACACTAATTTTACCCTGTCAAAAACAGCTCTTTAGAAATCACTCTGTTTTGTGTACTTCCCCTTTAAATCTTCACAAGCTCCGCTGACTCTGCCCCTCTTTTCCGAGGCACTCTCAGAGGATCTTTTTTTTTAGCTATATTCATAGGGAAACATCCTAATTAGCACATTATTAGGAAAGGCCATTTGCAAAGATTCATTAAAATACATTATACTCAATTCTTCTGTAGGTGAGACTTGATCATGAATGATTCGCGTGAACATAAACGTAATTTGGTTAATTAAGGGCACGTTTCCCTCCAGAACCAAATCTAACGTTAAACCTCTGCGTCTTCAGTCACTCAGATGTCGGGGGTAAATGACTACTGGTATGTTCATTAATACATTCAACAACAAAACACCTCAATCTTTTAGGAGTCCTGCTTGTCTCTGCGTCTCGGTCTGATGACGGCTCACTCAGGGCGGGTCTGAGGTAAGACACCAGTTC
>JAUCNO010000619.1:0-12395 GCA_032353835.1 Enteromius viviparus | reverse complement strand
ACAGCAGTATGTATAAGAGTAACTGGATCAGGGGGTGATCAGGGGGTGTAGTTGGGTAGGTTAGGGATATGTAAAGTGGGTGGAGTTGGTGCACCTCTGTAATACCAGTGTATATACATGGTAACTCCTCATGAACTGTCCACTTCATATAAAGCGCAACAGTTTGGACACCAACCACAATTTATGTCTATTTGTCTATAAAGCTTAACACTTTATTAACCAAAAAGTGCTGTTAGTCCTGTTACACATTTGTACTTTCATTACCAAAAAGTGTTGATACCAATGTCCTGTTACACATATGTACTTACACATAGCATTCTGAGGGTTGTTAAATGTGTGAAGTTACAGAAATTACAGAAATATTACAGCTGTAGATACTATGTAGCGATGTGCACTTACACTGTGGTTACACACTATATACACATCTAGTTCCTATGGAAGTAGGTATTGGGGACACTTAATATAAAGTGGACCTAAAATAATAATAAATATTAAAAGAGAGAGTACACATCATTCGGGGGATCCAGTAGATGACACCTACCACTGGGAGGAACAACCATTTTTCTCTGCACAAGAAAATCTTAAATCCATCCTACCAGACTAAAATCCAAACCAAATTCATTTTTAAGTTTCTCAATCCAAATATGTGGCTGAACAGTATTGAAAGTGGATAAAAAATCAATAAAAAGTAATTTAACAACTGTCTTTGGCTTCCATTCAAATGCTGAAATACTAGGTGTAAGAAAGTCATTACTGCATTCTCTATCCCCCGCTTAGACCTGTATGCAAATTGCAGGGGATCTAGAGAACTGTCTTTTGCACTATTACTTTCTTTACTAATTTTTCAAAACTCTTTATAACTAAAGATGTAAGCACCACAGGTTTAAAATCTGTCCAATATCCAATATCTGTGCATTATGCTTTTTCGGCACTGGAATCACATTAGACTGCTTCCACAGAGCAGGTTCTTTCTGTTGATGATTTAACAAAGCAAAGATTCTATTAAATATTGGACCTATTTAAAATATTAAATATTGCTCAATCTTGAGTGACTTAATAACTCATGGTGTACTATTTGAAAATTTTCTAAACAATTTCACCGGTATTAACATATCCTCGCAAAGCATCACATAACTACGAAATGCATCTGTTAATTTATCAATGTGCAAACCAGAATTTATAAAAACGACCAGTCTATACAATCCATCCACCCTTTTAAATATAGCGTTGCATCTTCAGATCAGTATTTCATTTAAATTAATTGTGCCTTAAATCGTATCAAGACAGTTTTATTTGTGTGAACAATTAATACCATATTGTGGTTCCCAAAAATGGTTTGGAAAGTGACTTGTAGGCTCCTTTAATTGAACCATAACACAAGTCCAAATTTTCTTAATGCCACAGTCAACAATTCAATGTCTTTGGTGCACACTCTCTCCTTAATAGACACTGATTTACACCAGTTCTCTGTAATATACAGACATACCCCTCCGCCTTGCACTTTACTGGTCCATACAAACAGGTATGAATCAGAATCCCCTACGGTGAGCCAAGTCTCTGTAAGAGCCATCAAGCATATGTTCTTAAAGCTCATCTATTTTTATCCATAAGGACTGCGCATTTGCCATAATTATTTTAGGAAGAGGAAATTTAGAGACTTACATTTTTTAGTCTCTGATGAACGCCTCTTTATGTCCTCTCTTCCAAACTTTAAATGTTAAATCATTTTGACCAGTACAATTGGGTTTTTGCCCACATAGGTTCCACAAATTGTTTCCCGTAATTCAGCTTATACCATTGTAATAGAAACTCCAGGGAATAATGAATTATTGCCGAGTCTTGAGATGATTCAAACACACACTCAATTAAAGTCAATAAAACAATTACTCCCATTTTCTCCATGTTACTCATCCATAGTTGATATAAAAAACAATGGGAAAAATCTCCAATTTCCAACAATATTAAAAGTCTTAAAAAACAATGTATCTTTAAAAGAAGGAAACAAACGACCAACAAAACACGCCGACACCTGTTTCTGTAGCTGCAAGTCGCCACATAATAATTTATAAAACATAAAGGTCAAAAAATTGTGTATTTGGAAAAAAGTTTTTTTTTTTTTTAACTTTTTTATTGCAAGTAAACTTTTTGGTTTACTGAAAAAGGTGTAATTTCTCCTAAATGTGAATACGGAGTAACTGTTTTGTACAGACAAGAGAATCAAAAACATGCCTTTGGATGCAGTATCAGAGTGTCTTTTTGTTCTGTAATCCTTGACATCTTGGCAGCACAAATAATAGATTTTGAATGTTCATCATATCAGAGTGCAAACTGCAGCTGCGCTATTTGTCAAAAAACAATAACAATATTACTGCGTGCTCCAAGTTATGACCCCTATTCTCAACCCCGGAAACCAAATCAGAGACCATTACAAGACAGTAGATATACTGTACATGCGTGTTAGAAATCCAGTAAAACCAGTAAACAACCAGAACATGATGTATATCATTCATTCTCCCAGAAGTCTGAGAACACACTGAATCTCAGAAAAATGTCACTGGGTATCTGCCCTGCTCACCGAAGACTAAAGTGAGCAAGAACTTGTCTCCCTGCAGTCCTTGGGCATTTTAGTGCAGGGTCTTCATCTAATACAATGTGGCAAGGTCTGGCTACACTTTGGTCTACTTTACATGGCCATCGGCCAGCTATCTCTAGACCTATGGAGGCGATTTCAAATACCACTGAGTGTTTTTCTTAACAAAGCCTCCTGTGGTGCTACAAAATAATGCTGTAATATAGAATGTAGAGTCCCAGGGCAAACACAAAGCGACGGGACCTTGATTTGTTGTTCTAGTCTTGTTGAGGCTTTCAGACTTGATCTGTCTCAGAGTTTTATCAGTAACAAAAGCTCTTTGTTTACAGCAAGGGCCCAGGGACACACTTCACTGGCATCAAGATTGCTTTCCAGACTCGTATTTTTGCACCTCTAGCATAGCCTAAAACTCACTTCTTCCTGTTTGGTGAAGAAGCAATGAGCCTCAGTTAAAACTATTGTCTTGCTAGTCATCACAGGACTAGAGTTATTATTTATTTATTTTTTTACTGGCTGGATGCCGTGAATAGGGGTGATTGACTTCTTGGCTTCAATTACAATCCTACATACATTTAGCTCCTCTATCCAAAAACTAGGTCTATAAAATCCAGTTTTTAAGGAAACCATTTGAAGCAGTGAAGCCAAGCCGTAAGTGTCATTGTATACAGACCACACCACAATGCCAGGGAATCTAAAATGAGGCTTAGAATAAATAGTGTCATTGTGATGCTCAAGATGCAGTGATTCTATCTGAATACTAATATCTTCAATGTATGCTTGTTTACAAAGAGCTCACTGAAGGGCTTCAAATCTAATCAAATTAAACAGCTAAGAAATTGTTATCCCCTGAATGAAAGGAACGAAACATTTCTTCCTAAGCTCAGATTCAGATCACATTTGAGCAACAAATCCCATTTTAAGCCACTCAGTGAGCTGAGATGAGTTTAATTTAGTTTGAACTCAACATCTCTAGCGACATACTCTGCATGTTGATTAAGGTGTCCACCATGACACCGGGGCAACAGGAAGATTTAGTTTAACTCTGAAACATGTTATTGTGCATGCTACCAAATGACTAAGCAGTAAAACATATGGTTTTTGCTCAGCTGAGGTTGTAATGGGAGCACCTGGGTGGTCGGTGTATAGGAAACTGAAACGCCTGTGCATAAGCGGAGTAAAACATTATGCACCACTACATGCGTTAGTGCCTTCGAGGGGCATGACCTGCATACATGAGTAGTATTAGCATGAATCCTCATATCTAGTCATTTTCTATATTGGGGCTGTTAAATTAGAGTGATTAATTATACAAAATAATGCAATGTAAATACAATACTTGTATTGTTCTTCATCTTCAGTGATTTAATTCCTTGTTTCAAATCATTGTTTATTTACTGTCATCATGTTTTATGACTGTTATCTGCAGACTTACAGATTAGATATTTTTATTCATAATCTTATTTATGATTATGGGAGCAGATTATCGATTAATAAAGACACAAGGCACAATATTTCTCAAAACACTTTTACCATGTTCAATGATTTGTAAGATAACACAAATCCCATAAGAAATCCCACTTGTATGACTTTTCTGACAAAGTAAAGTTGCTCAGAAGCCCACCTGGTACAGCATTGTATTTATGATGAGGAGCGTTTGAAGTCCTGTGAATCATGAGTCACAGTAAGAGCTCAAATTTTGCTATAGCAAATATATTTTATTTCACATTTTCCTTTAAGAAGTCTTCTAAGGATACTACTGATTGGTGATTATCTTGGTTATGTGATTGTAGTGTGTGAATGTGGAATTTTCTCTGAATGATCATCTCTAAAATCTTGTCCATTGGGGCGACACTAGAAAACAAAATCATTACTGACAGCGGGAGATGACGTTCTGAAAGTGTGTTTCACCCTGTAACAACTGCTATGTTTTTATTGGCCTACAGAAGAGTGAACATGTTTTGATGCAGGTTTTGTGTCTATTTATGCAAAGGAAGACAATACAAAACTCAGCGCATTGTGAAAACCAAATCAACGTATCAGTAGTGAGCAGTGGAGTGGACTACCACCGAATTACCATTTTACTCTTTTTAGCCCCATATTTTTTACCTAAATGCATATCAAGGCGCAGTTCAGTGCTGTAAGTGCAAGCTGTTCCTTCCCATCCCACTGCAAAAGCAATACACTAATACACTGTAATAGTCTTGCAACGGACCAAATAATAGAAAGTTTGGCCAAAAGTAAGTTTGAAAGTGACATCACATGGTTATAACCGTCATCTGAAACATGAGCCTTCTAGAAATGAATTTCCTGTATTTATGAGCCAGAATCAGCCCTCTATACACATCACACCCACTGCAATACTTCCTCCCACCTTAATGCACTTGTTCTTTAAATGCATTATTGATCGGTCTGTTACACTCCATTCGCCTTTTCACTCGTCTCTATGTACATACATCGGTATCAACCACAGCTGTTTCTACACTTTGTTGCAATGGTCACTATTCAAGCAGCTTTATTTAAAAGCAGTGAGTCAGCACTTGAGGTGTAATTAAGAAATGCATTAAATAGCAAAGAGCACCTTTGTGCTAAAAGAGGTTGTGTAACTGTGGTGTTAGTAAGACTATTTGAGAGGAAAGAACTGTTTTCATTACAGCCAGACACTATTTTACACAATTGTACAAATGTACACAATGGGAGTTATTAAACGCAGAGTTTAATACACCCAAAAATAAAATATTTTCTGTACATACTCACACTTCTGTTATTTGAATTTGTCTTTGGCTTATAACTTACTTTTTCTTTTAATGGGATATAAAATAAGAATTTTTGGAGAATGCCACTGCTGCATGTTTATGCACAATGAAAAGAAGGTGAGAGGGCGCCAGTCAAGCCTAAAAAAGAACACAAAAAAAGCTCCATTCATAATTTTTTTGACTTAGGTGATTAATATATATATATTTCTGAAGTCATACAATGACAACATTTTTTCAGGCTACAAAAAGGAAACAAGCGTGGTGTGAAATTACACAATAAAACAATAAAATGCGTGCAATGAAAATAACTAAATTTAAGCAATTATTCACTCTTAAATCAAATCCAAACATTAATCCACTAACTGAAATATTAATACTGCATTCTTATTTTGAACCTTGGTACACCAAGATGCAGTGTGCCAGAATGTTTCATGGTCCATGGAAGAAAAAATATCATACTGGGCCAGTTTGGAAAAATATGTGTAAATGAGTCAATGCCAGAAGTTGTATTTTTGTATCTATTCCTGGGTGAAGGTTTTACTCTTTCCACATTTCCCTGATGTCATTAGTGTGTACTTGAAATCAATGGCCTGTCAACAGCTTGAGAATATTTCAGTGCACTAAAATAGGACAAGCACAGTCACATCTCAAAATAATTGAAGTCACGTCATCTGAAAGTGGGCGGAAGGGCAGTCAAAACTTCACGTAGCAGTCCAGCTCAGCATTTCCATTTGTTCACAGCTATAGCACATGATTAAGGGTAATTGGGCCCATCATCGAATCCCTATCACTGCTTACAAATGAATCTAGATCATGCTTTGCAAATACCCCAGGGAAAGAAGCCTGTATACTGTACACAGACTGATGCCAGTTAAAAGTCGGATGAATTCAAACTGACTGAATTGGCTGGTGCATTAGTAAATGGCAAGCTGGCTCCTTCTTTATGAAGCAGAAAATGGGCCAACATTCAGTAAAACTGAAAAAAAGAGTGAGCACTGAGCCATTTACTGCAATATCAGGATTTGATCAAAGCATTCCCCTTTGATTTGAGCCAACAAGTGCTCAGATACATGAGCACCAGTCTGATATTATTAGCTCAAGCACAATGTGTGGTCAGCAATTTGGTACAGAGAAATGATAGCACAAAACATTTTCTGTGAGATAGCAATTTTTGATGTTGACCAGGATGTTGATGCATAAACACAGGAAGAACAGAAAGTCAATGAATCGTGGGAACTGAGGAGTCATGCATGCATGGGTGAAAACTGGCTTACATGCATCCTGAATGCTAATCACATTATCAGACCCTTATAGTGACAGATTTGCCAGACTGAGCATATAATGTAATACAAATTATGAGTGATTACTTATTAACTTGGTTATAAAGAAGAGCCCCTCTATTGATCCCACAGTGCTCTGACCCTTCTGCCCTCCAAGTGAGTCCCAAATGGTAAAGTAATAGTGGTTGGTTGAATCTTATGAGATATGAAGCCTTCTGAGGAGTACTTATTGAGGAGAAATTATTTTTAGACATTTCCTTTCCTGCTTTGAAATGGAGGAAGTGGTTTAACTATAGCCCAGGGGCTTAAGAAGGATTTCTTAACCATATTTCCAGGACATTCACTAGGACAGAGTGCTGCATTAGTGGACACCTTGGCTGCCCAGCTGACT
The DNA here is from genome assembly GCA_032353835.1 of Enteromius viviparus. Lineage (NCBI taxonomy): Eukaryota > Metazoa > Chordata > Actinopteri > Cypriniformes > Cyprinidae > Enteromius > Enteromius viviparus. The sequence goes on along the minus strand of JAUCNO010000619.1, from coordinate 5,381 downwards.
ATTGCAAATTAATTGTGAATGTAATAGCAAAGGCTTTAAGAATTGGGGACAAGGATTTGCTAATTTCCAATGCAGGAACTTTGGGTCAGTTTTATCAGTGTTTTTTCCACCACAGGAAACAAAATATAAATACAGTTCAGCGTAAAACATTGCCCCTCAGAAAGTTCCTGCTAGCAAGATTTTTGCGACCTTTTTCAAAGGTCTGGAACTTTTGGGGGTGGAACATACATTTGAACTCATAATGTTTAAAATATTACTGTTATTGTGTCATTATATATAGTTTTAAAGCTATTTCGGTCGATAATGTAGTTGTTTAATACTCAAATCTGTGGTTTATTTATAGGTGGTGCCTTTTTGAAAATGTGCTCATTGGTGACGTGAGGTCCACATGATCACGGGGCGATCAGTGCTCATGCATCCCACTGAGAGTGCCTCACCTCTGCTAGTTCTTCTGATATTTGCCGCTAGCTCTGATGTTTTTGTGGTTAAACATGTAGTGCTTAACAGTTTTTTAAATACATTTAAAGGGAACACTCTTTGTGTAATATAGTCTGGATTTGAATAAAACTTGTTTTCATTCTTGACAAGTGGTCACTTACCACACAGAAATAGCTCACTACTACACTATATAGATATAGATAATAATTTAAGAAGCACAGAGTGAAGCAATTCTGCAATTGAGCAGGATTTAGGTAAGGAAACGGTTATTATTTGTATTTGTATCATGCTCACATGCTTGTTTTTTTGTGTTTTTTGTGTGTTTCATATATGCTTTAATAGCACATAATTATATCACTTTAGAGTTAGGTTTCATTAGTTAATGTATTAATGTCAGGCCACAGGACTGCACTGAGATCAGTCAGTCACAGAGGCTAACGAGCTAATCACTGCCAGCTGGATGTCATTTGGTGAGCAGATAAAAGCCCAGCTCACCAGCATGACAGTGGCGGTGATTAAGGTAACATACTTCATGCTCACCTACGGTCTCATGCTCATGTTGTTATCATGCTTACCTGAGATGCTACTTATCTTTGTGGATGTCTTGAGTTATTTGCTGCCTCTACAGTTTGGAGATCGCTGCCAAAGGAGATCTACAAACCAAAGTACCAATACTCACCGAAGACACTTATCTGGACGAGCACTTACCTGCTTCACGAAAACCTTCATAGCCACACAGTTCTCAGATCGAGCACGTGAGTTTTAACATCACCAACCTGTGTATACTCACCTTCGCACTTACCTGTCTTCACAGACTGCTGCACCAAGGACTCTGTGTTCACCGAACCCTCCTACGAAGGAATGAGAAAGGAGATTAACTCACTACTGTGTACTATCATCTAAATGTCATGTGAAGAAACAAACTCACCTTCGGATTCTCCATAGACTGTGAACTGTGTGTGTGCTCTACCATTGCTGAACGTAGTCCAGATGATCATTCACTCAAAGACTTTTTCCTTTCATCTAATAAACATCCTAAAACTTACCTTTGTTGTCTCCTCCTCCATGTACTGAGCGTTACAGTAAGTGGTTTCTGAGATCATTTAGAACGTGTTAGTAGTAAATGATTCATAAACCATTTGAATGCACATTTAAACATCCTATTATTCAGACATATATTAACAGTTAGTCAGGGTGTTAATAAATGCTTTATTAAAACACATTCCTACTGTAACTCATAATTAATTTAGGTAGTTATAAAACATTTACTAGCTGTCAGTTAATGGTTTTTGTGAGCTCATCTAAAGTGAGGACTATTTATGCCTTGTAAAGCGTTTACAAATGAGATTTAAAGGCACATTTATCTTCTAAACAGAAAAAGGAAAACACAACACAGAGGTTATGCAAGCTGTTTAATTGAATCAAGATCGCACAGGCAAAGTCAATCAACAACAACAGGGCTGGCAGAGACAAGACAAAGGCAGAATCAAAGGCAGGCACAAGATCGGGGTCACAAGCAAGGTTCAAAGTCAATATATCCGGGCGAGGGTCGGGGCAACAGGCAAGAATCACAGGTAGCCTTAAGTAAGCAGTCCATTAAAAAGTGTTACCATAACTTTTTCTAAATCTATTAAAATATTTTACAAGGTTGCTGTTTTACCGTATTGTAGGAGACAGAGACGTGCGGATCCATATGCAAATATTTATTCTTGGTCGGCAGGGTCAAAACAAAGATGAACAGAGCAATGCAGGATAGGCTGAATCGAGGGTTGAGGTACACAAGCAGAGGTTCGGGTTAAACAGTCCAAAACATGGGAAAAACAAACAGGGGATTCTCAGGGATGATGGCAACTGCTAATAAAAACTTCACAATCTTCAGGCTGGTGAGATTAGCTTTTATAATGACACTAATGACAGAGTGATTGTGACAGATGAACAACAGCTGTGGGAGGAGTGGTGCATCATGGGATAATGAGTCCGGTAAGCAACAGAGAGTCCAAAGTGAAACAGAATGGAGGGAGTGTCCTCTGGCGGCACTTGGTGGTACCTCTGGATAAGATTGTGACAATTTTTGATTAAATAAATGTGAGAGACTCCAATAAAAAACTAACAATAATAATAATAATGATGATAAACAATAATAAATAAATATTTAAAATAATCTATAAACGTTGTGTCTGTACAAAGATTTACTTAAAAAATACACAAAATATTACCGTAAAAAATATGTATATAAAATATGTTCCAAAAATAAGGGGCACAAATGACAAGTGATGAATCTAAAAAGCTTTAGATGAGTGCTGAACATGCATTACATTCAATTAGAAACGTTTGGTTATTGTAGTTTAACATGCATTCTTATTTAAAAGCACAAACAACTTATTTTTAAAAAATGTTAAGTGTTTATAAATGACTTCTTGTTGCTTTTTACATCATTCATCCTCTTAGATTCCTATTCACATATTCACTCAGAAGGGAAGAAAGTCCTGCAAAGACAGCAAACTGATCTTGAAAGCAGATGGTGGTGAACACCTGGATGATCCATGGAGACAAACCCTCATCTGATTCCTTCAGCTGCTTCTGACGTTCCCTTTAAAATAATAGAGATCTTCAATGTTGTTTGACATGTCTGCGCTGTGAGCAGGGAGCATTCGGATTACAGTTTGCTTTTAAGGATCCCCGCACGTTCCACAGCAAGCTCTTTTTTTTTTCTCCCTGTGATCTCTTCAGGAAAGAGCTTTTGAGCACAGATCTTACAGCGGGGCTTTACCACACGCGGTGGATATGGCTGGGAGGTCATTGTAGAAGCGTGTTTAGGCCGAGGATTGCAGCTGTTTACACTTCAAACTGCATAACGTTAGTGGGAGTTTAGCGACTAAAGATCAAGGCTAATAACCCAAAAGCCCTGGGTTCAAACGCTAGAAAGGCTGATGTCATGAACCTCACAGAACAGCCATGAACACATCTGATGCATATTTACATAAAGACAGCAACAGACTGACTTCTATGCAATCTTTGGGAGTCAGAGAGTATGTTTCATTTGTAGCATACAACTCTTTTTGGGGAAGGCGTTTTTAATGATGAAGATCAGGGTTGATAAAATAACCCTTTTACATTAGATTTTTTAAAGCAATATTTCTCTGATGCAAAGCTTCCTAACCCTAACCCTAACCTTCAGCATCATTACTCCAGGCTTTAGTGTCACATGATCCTTCAGAAATCATTCTCATATGCTGATGTGCTGCTCAATAAATTATTATCACCTTTGTTTTTTTTTAATAAAAAGAAATAAACTATACTGTCACTTTTCAAACCAATTTATTAGTTTATTTAATTATATCAACATATGTAAATAAGAATAAGTAATGTATATAAATAAGAAATAAGTCATTTTAGAGCTTCCATACACTTATTTAATAGTATGATGCTCATATACTGTTGGTTTTGTTAGAGACTGGTGATAACAGTTCATATAATTATGTGTTAAACTACATTAACAACATCAATTCTGTTTTAAACTGTTTACTTTCTCTGTAAGTGCTCATTGTATTTTCAGACACTTACGGCACTCATTTGTTACTAAATTGCTCTAACATGTGGTTAAATGCGGACTTAATTGCAATTATATTTCCATCATTTGACATTGTTAGTTGCTTTAGAAATATAGTATAGCTGCTGAAGGAAATGTTTTTAATTTATTTTGAACTTTTGTTGAATACAGACTATACTTTGCTGTTTGCAAGGACTTGGAAAAAACAACAAATGACAACTTGTTTTTAGCTACTGTACAAAGGTCCTGCAGCTCTTTGTTTAAAATGTTCTGGTGTGTTAGATGATGGCCAGCTTTGCTTGAACTCCTGGCTGAACTCTTGTACAGTTATTATTCCTGTATGTTTCCTTGGAACAAATCCATAAAGTGTTTGAGTATTTGTATAATCTAGTTTGTACAAGCATGTAGTTTGAAGAGTTTTGAAGACTTTTATAATAATAATATTAATAATATAGTGTAAAAAAAAACACTTATTTAAAAAGAAAACAACAAACAAATAAACAAACACATTATTTGTTTTATTGTGTTTTTTATTTTATTTTACACCTACATCTGGGGTTATTTATAGAAAAAAAGAAATAAATCTAATTTAATTTAATTTAATAAATAATAACACAAATACTGTTCTTTTAATGATATTTAAATGCTTTTTTTTCTTAGGTTGGACAAAATTTTTATTTTTATTTTTATTTTTTTGCTGCGTTAACGCGAGACTCTTATCGCGCCATAAAAAAAAACATATGGCCATTAATCTATTAACAAAGTTGGGTTGGGAGCTGGGTCTATTCTACGCAGGCTGTGATGACATTCACCTTGTTTTTTAGCGCAGATGTACACCTAGCTGAATTGCACTGTAGACCTATTCGGACAGGACTAGTTTTCTAAACTACTGTACTTGTGAGCTTCGATTCTCATCACCTGTCGTCTGTGATTTTCATGTACCATTTCTGACGGGACTAACACCTCCGTGCTTATTACAGAGGTGAGAGGGTCTGTTTTGTATCACAGAGATCACGCACTCTGTATACGTGCATTGCTATAGTCATTCATATCTTCTGAAAATTTCATAATCAATTTTTTCCCCCGCTTATGGCACATGTGCGCGCCCGAGATGCACCGGGCTTCATTGCACAGAATTCATTGCAGAGACACGTGCGCGTTGCTTGACAGTGTGTGCTTCCATCCTTTGAATTTTAAATTAGATATGTTTTTATATACCCTTTGGAATGCATTTGTATTAGATGCACGAAACCTGCGCGTTGACAGACTTCGTCACTGACAGTCACGTGCGCTTTGTGTTTGTTTATATATATATATATATATATATATATATGGGCGAGTCTTAGACTACGGGCACTTTCATGTCGGTTGATCATGTTTTGAAAAAAAAAAA
>JAUCNO010000618.1:0-13644 GCA_032353835.1 Enteromius viviparus | reverse complement strand
ACTAATTACATTACTTTTAGGGCAAGTAATGCATCACTGGCTCTCTTGTTTATTTGTAATGTAAAAAAAGGTATATTTTTGGCAAATGTAACAGTAACTTAAATGTATCTTTTACAAAATGAAGGCTAAAGAAAATGTAAATTTGCACTCAAACAAACCTTTTAGCCATGCTGTCTTCTACATAATGCAGGAAAAGAAAGTTCACAAAAAAAAAAAAAAAATTGGTTATTATTTTCATTTAGCGTCATTTTTGATTGTGGTTGAATTGCATCATTAAATGTTAATAAAATGCAGATTTGAAGATATCATGTTAGTGTTTTATTATTGCAGGTTTGCATACCTAGTTTTTATTAATTTTGAAGAATACTGAAAGAACTGTAAAATGGTAAAACTGTTGTAACTGACATGACTTAATACATACATAATAATGCATAATTTAATAATAACTTCAAATAATTTACATAACCACAAACATTATATTCAGTACCGAAGAGGCCTACAAAACTAATCTGTTGGTGAACTTCATTTATTGGATGCATAAACATTTTCCTGAGCTCCACAGACTGAAGTGAAATCCCTGGAATCTCTGTTTCTTTGTAAGGTTTCGTGTGGATTTGGTCCTCAGTATGAATAAAAGTTTATTGAATGAAGGGCTTTGCAAAGCAGGTTTAATGGGTCGACCTAAATTACAGCATGGCTTAAGCAAATGGTTAAATTGATTTACTTAAGTAAAGAGTACAATTACTTAATTAAGAGTTAAGACACCATAAATGTAGACACTGCCTTTGACTCGCTCAAGAAAAATTTAAGGACTTGTCTTCTGGCTTTCAAAAATGCTGATGTCGCATTTCGTATTGTTCAAGTGTGCTTGAGATCACCGTATATTATAGTCCAATAAATTCACCCAATCGTACTTTGTACTCTACAGGGAAAACCTATTTGAAATTTTGCAGCCCATTATTTTAACATTAACCATCATATAGGATGAAAAACCAATTACAATGTAATGAATAAGAGAAGGAAGTGAGAGCGCTTTAGACATTGCAACTCTTTTCAACACAAATATATCTTATCAGTGGCCTTGATACTGCAGACATCTGGCAGGAATTGAAAAGTATGTACACAATAGATAATCAGAAAAAATCAGCATGGCCTCAAAATTGCCCTGATTTACTTTCTGAAGTTTTTGGTTTGATGCTTTTGTATGGTTTTATAAAAAAAGCCTAAAAAAGCAAAAACAACAACAACAACAAAAAAACTAAATGAGGGAATTACAAGTTACAATTGTTTTGGGCCAGTAATTGTATATATATGCATATACGGTACTGTATAATGGTTTTAAGTCGGTTGTTAACAGAACGAACTGAGACAGACTAAATCCAGAAGAACCGTGCCAACGTCTCCAAGATGCAGAAGAAGAAAAAACCTACCTGGAAAACTACCTGAACAACTATGGTCAAGTGTACCTCAGAACAGAAGCTGTTTTACCAAAACCTGTAATACCAAATATTTATTTGATTTAGTTAATAAAAGTTATGGCATTATTTTTGAAAGCATCCTCATTTTACAGCAATTTTACACAAGTGTCTACAACTGAACAGTGCTGTAGCTTTCCAGGTAGGTTTGTTTTCTTCACCTTGAAGACGTTGCCACAGTTCTTCTGGATTGAGTCTGTCTCAGTTTGTGATTCCAGACAGACTGATGATGATCAGATCAGATCTCTGTGTGGAGCACTGGCTGTTATCAGACAATAATCTCACTGCATCATTACAATTAATGACTAAAATAATGTTTGGAAATGTAAACTTATATTTCCTACTGACATGCTACCGCAAAAGATAGAAACAACCCGCTTAAAACCAGTTTCTGTTGCTGAAAATACTAGTGGCCTAAGACTGAAATATACAGCGGATATTTTGACTTACTTCCATACACACATGCATACTTTTATGTGTTTATTCAGTCGCTGCTGACCTAATTCAGCATTAACACACACACATACGGCACATGCTTTATATCGTTCAGCACTTGCTGAAGAATGTTGGAGGTCATGATGACAGATAGAGTCACATAATTTCTCTGAGTAATGCTTCCTGCCGCAGCTGATTCAAACTGAGCAGCATGTCAAATCACGCTGTTGTCTAACAGACTAGCTTATTGTGCATGTCATCACGCTGGAATTCTGAACGTAAGCGACATGGGAATCTCTGAGCTAATGATTCATTTTGATTCACTTTCCTTCAGGCGAAAGTCTTGGACTGTGGAATATGTTGCTCTTATCTCTTGATGTGCACTTCCTGATGCTCCAGCATGTGATCACTCTTTCTCAGATAATAGCCAAATCTGAGAATGAAATATTTGAGCCCACACTACTTTACTTGTAATGCGTTTTGAAGCTCGATTCAACGCTTTCTCAGGAAGTGAGAGAAAGGTTTTTTTTGCTTTAAAAACAAAAGAGGAGCCACGACTCAGACCCATTCAAATTGGGCTGTGATTGCTACGAAGATCACCAACAGATGCATCTACTGTACATCTTTTGAATGCTAGCACCACACTTAATAAAGCTGCATTTAATCAAAAACCTAATCCCAGAACGAATCAGTGCAAATGAGTTTTAATAAAGTTCAGTGTTTACACGTCTGTTATGCTGCCTTTACACTAGAGCATTGTTATTTATTCTTACAATAGCCTTATCATTTTTTTCCCCACCGAAAATTGTGTGCATTTAATTTTTATTTTATTGTTGGAAAATAAAGATAATTTTTTTATATCAGTTAAACACTAAAGAAATACTGTTTTAATCATTTTTGTAGTAGCTTATGATGTACATTCTACTGAACAATAGTCATATATTTCCGCTGCCATGTCCAAACACAACTTTTATTTTGAAGGCTTGCTATGAATACCTTTACAGTACTGTGTGTACATGATATGATGATAGATTTACTCCAAATGAAACGGTCAAATGCTCTTGAAGTCACCCTCGGAGCAGTTCTGGAGATGTTCTTCATGTGGCCTACTGTATTTCTGTCCTCATTTAGTGAGAAGTGTCACACTTGTACCATACATTAACACAGAGACATGCAAAATTCTTAAATTTTTTTTGCGGTTAAATATTGACAAATACCATTGAAAGCAGGATTGTGCACACATTTAAGTGTGTGTGTGTGTGTGGCATAACTGCGCCATGCACGATGCAGAAAGTGCAACTTAATGTGGAGACAGAAAGGACGTGCAGTCGTGTAAATGATATACAGTAAATAACATAAGGCTATTTTACACACTTCTGGTCAAACACACTGGCTAGTGCTGGAGTCTTATTGGCTCACTGACGCTGATGAGATTAACCCTTTAGGTATCAAAATTGGGTACTGAACAACGAGACGTATTTTGAAACTCAGTTGTATCGAGGCAATTCGGTCGGTACCTAAAAAGTTACAAACTCGATACCCAGCCCTAAATAATAATGACCTAAGTGAAATATCTGCGGAGCTTTTAGTACAGAGATGACTGTGTTTTTCAGGATGTAGCCCAAAATAGCCTCATTTCTAAAAAGGTCAAGTGAGACAACACTAAACTGAGTTGTAAAAGAAAGCTACTTTTGTTGGAGTGCACAAAGCATCCTCTATCTCTCTCCTCTCATCCTACTCACTCCTCCTTCCTGTCCTCATTTGGCAGTGGCTCTTGAGTACCCACATGGCTGTAGTTCAGAGGTCAGGCACTTAATCCTCAATAATGTGTGGCTTGTATCATCTCTGTCACACCCTATGTGTGTTCTCTATGTCTCCGACAAGAAAAGCTGTTTTGTGTGGAAGGGATGTTGCAGAATGGAAAGACTTGAGTGGACAACCTCCAGGGACAAAAATGAGGTTTTTATGGTTCTTAATGAACAGTAGGAGGAAATATGAGGGAAAGAAGAAACAGGATGTGTGATATAAATAATCATCATCAGCAAAGATTACGGGTGGGTCTTAGCACCAACAGTAGACAAATACAACAAATACAACTGTCAGTGCCGATAAAGAACCTTTATGTTTAAGACTGCTTTGAAACATATTTGCTTTTCCTTTAAAGTAGTCATTAGCAAATCATTATCTAACCTCAAGAGGAGATGACTCTAGATAGGTTGTGGCTGGTCCATGATGGTCTACCAACTCAGACCAACTACATTGTTTCAAAATATTTGTTCTATTACATATCAATTATGGCAAAAATAAACATTATACTTAAAAATTCCAAGGTCTCAGATATGTGCCAATTAGGGTTGGGTCGATAGACGATAGACATCACGATGCTGAGCCGGCATCGCGATCCTCCGCCCTGCCGCAGCAACCAGCTCGCGGAAAACACACTTAATCTATGGCGGCAAATCTATGCCATTAATAAGCGAGCCACTGATGCTGCCGAGCGCGGTAAATCATTTCCGTGAGAGGAAAACAGATGTACATGGGAAGAAACAGGTTCACAAGCTCATTTAAAACCCTTTCGTGTCATCCGTGTGCAATTTAAGCACTCGCGCACGATCCTCTCTCACCTGCTCACGAGACCACTGTTATTTCTGTCAGTCAGGGGGCGGGGCTTGGTGTTTTAGTTACAACTATACACCCCCCAACCGCCTCCTACGACGACGATATCATTGTCCATCGCGATGTTTCACATTAGACATCGTACAATGCCAAATTGGTCAATATCTCCCAACCCTAGTGCCAATAAAGATCTGCAGGTATGATTCCTGCTTAATTGGTTAATTGATTGCAGTTTTGTTTCAGTCATCTAGGGGTTAATGTTTTATGGATCTGAAATAAATAAACAAATACATGCCAGAAATCAAGCTCAAGTTATTTTCAGATTTCATTCTACAACATCAAATACATCTGCAATATTGTTCTCTTGATTTTTGGTTACTAAAATTAGGTCATGCAATTAAAAAAAGAAAAAAACAATTAGTAACTACTTTTTGTAATTCACTTCTCTTTGCTCTGTTGTTTTAATATAATAATGTTGGCATAAACTCACAATGATTCATGCATGTATGTGCTTCATTCACCTGCAGTTCTAAACACACAAGCACAAATGAGAAGTTTCTTCTTAGACCATCAGAACAGAAGCAGTAAAACAAAGAGAGAAATATTCATCCATCTTACTTTACATGCACTGAGTGTATGCACATGATAATATGAGCTGAGTAATTACTGCATCAACTATTTAGCTTTGTGTTTTAACATATTTATTATGATTGGGAGTTGGAGGCATTTACGTTTTGAGAGCATTCATGAATACAGAAGTAGCCATAAAAACTTGACAGAAAGAAAGAAACTGAGAGATTTTGATATTGCACATTATGACGTTATCCAGTAAAAGATCTTTTGTTCTGTCACTCTGTAAAGACTCTTCATCCAATTCTTTGAGTTACTCAGAGAACGAATGGTGTTGTAAACCCCCCGTATCAATCCTGCCAAACAAAAGAGCCTGTAAATTCAAGTCAACGGACAGAAGCGCAGCAGCGGGTTCATCAGACCAAGCGGACATGGTCTTGGAGCTTTTAAAGAGCGAATACACTGGATTCTTGGCTTATGTGTGGCTTGTATGACTCAGGTGGTCTCAGACAGGCCATGGGGCGATTTACAAGCCAAGCTTCCTGGAAATGTCTGCGATGCTAACAGCAGGAATGGAGCGACGGCCATTTTGAGGTTTACACCACCACTGGTAGACAATTTAATCTGGTAAAATATGTGAAATAAAACCTGGAACAATAAAAGGTTACACAGTCAGGACAGAAAGAAAGATGGATGAAGTGAAGGAGGATTTAAGAATCCTTCAGCAATTACACAATTTACTGTTAAAACCAACCGTGATGCTGCTCAAATTGCTTGCAGAAGAACACAGCCTCTGTGCGACTGCTGCGATGTCTTTCATTAAATGTAGAGCTGCTGATTAAAGAGACCCCACCCTGAGGACGGCAGAAGGCCAAATCCTGAGCTGGAGGGATGAGACGCTGGGGAATAAAACAGCTCCTCCAACCACCGCTTTGTTGTAACAGCGTAATCCATTTTTCTAGGGAATGCACTAAATCTCGGTATATAACAGTGCAGACGCTGAAAACATAATTTACAGTACTTGAAGTCATTCTTTCTGTGCTGCTTGGGTAGTCACACCTCGTGATACACTTGCCACTGACTAAAAGCTGTTGTTTATAGTTGTTCTCCTTTTGCTAAACTAGTTCTTTTTTATATTGCTTTTCAGCAAGTTGGTGCTGAATTCGTAAAATCCTGGTCCACACATTTATTTTATCTGCAGAAAACGCTTTGGAAACACTGTGGATTTTAATGCAGTGTGTAACACAGCTCTAAGTGAATGAAAACATCCTGCAAAGTTTTAAATCTGAAAATGCACCGTGTATAAAGTTATCAATAATCTCAATAAGAGTCGACTTGGAATTATTGAAACGAGTCGATTTTAAAAGGAATCTCTAGCTGTTTCATGTTGATGCCGCCCCCACTTTAGCGTTGATTCGAATGAAAATGCAGATTCATTTTTTGCCACTAGGTGCTGCTTTTGGAGCGTTAAAACAATGCGTTGTGTAAAAATGAATCGTTAACTAATCGTTTGGGAGTACTTGAGCAAATAAGGTTAAATTAAATGCACATTGGACAATGAAAGTGTTTTCAAACTTGCATGCATGTCAACCTGTTGTTGGGGATTCCCAAAGCCAAAATAAGAATCTTTCATAACCCATAATAGGAGCACTTTAGCTCACCTAATACAAATGGAAGTTTCCATTAACAGACTTTTTGTTCATATTCAAAAAACATTAAATATATTTTTAATGAAACCTGAGAGATTTCTGTGCCACTTTGTAAAGACATCCATAACCATATCCTTACTTGCTTATTATAATTTTGGTGGAATGAACTTTAAACAAACTCCGTGAACAAACAACCCTGCTGAAGAAAACAGCATAGGCTGGTTAGGTATGTTTTGAATCTGGGATGCTGGTTTAGGATGGTTTATATGCTGATCCACTGCTGGATATGCTGTTTTTTTACCAGTACATGACCAAAACAAACCTAACCAGGCATGCTGGGTTTTATTTTATTTTTCAGCAGGGAATTTATTAAAATAACTTGATATGTGTTTTTAATGATGAACGATGAAGGAATGACTTGAGGGTGTTAATTAATGACAGAATTTTTGGGTGAACTAACACTTTAAGATTCTCACATCATGTCTTTATCAACTGTCTAAAATGTAAGACTTAATTATGAATGTTTTATATCACTTGGCATGTTTATTACTGAAATCTAATTAGCCATTGCACACATTTTTAAGGGACATACATTCGAACTTTAGTGGAGCACTTGACTGAGGCTTGTAAAATCCAGCATTCTGAGGTGATTTATTCAGCATCCCAGCGAGTCCTCTGGCAGCGGGGCCTCTGCGCTAACAAAAGCCAGATCTGAATCCTCACAATGAAGTGGGTCCCCTGGTGCTGCGATCGTTTGTCCAAAGGTGACATAAGGGGTTGGAGTACGGCCAGAGTTCCTGATGTAAGTGTGTGTGTGTGTGTGCGTCAGGGTAATCGTGAAGCAGATCCCTGAAGGCTGGCTTCATTTTTCACTCTGACATTTAAGCCAACGTTAACGTCAAGCAGAACGAGGAAGAGTTAAAGGTGTGCACTCTCAGAGAGAATTCTGTCATCGTAGGACCATTCAGGAGGTCAGACTCTCTTGCAAAAATAAACACAGATGCACACTGGCAGGGCTCTTTTAGAAAGCATTCATCACTCCTCTCTGCAGGTGTCCATCTTCGGGTGTCAATGAAAACTGGTTTGCCACATTCATAATCTTCTATCAGTACAGTGACTTGACATCATACCATAAAACAGAGACTGCTGGGTCTGTATGGTGTAAAATAATGGCATGCATTGCAGCATTCATGAAAAAAAATGACTGAAATAATATTTCGCACCACAAAAATATAACTTCTTATATCCAGTGGGACAGCTTGACCCATGTTAAAAACAGTGTCATATGTCAATGATTAAGCTGAATTATTAGGCTAGAAATAAAAATGTATTATAAAATAACAAACCTACTAATGCATGATCACATATCAAAGTCTAGTTACTAAAAAAGTCACAAATATTTATTAAGAGATATGTTTCTACAATTTCTAAATATTTCTCACTTTCCGTATGCATCAGATGAAGCTATATATCTGTTCCTTTGACACATAGTTCATATATTTGCCTAAAAAGTTCAGGGTTTGCCTTTGTTTTTTTCTTGTTTGCTGAAGACAATAACTAAAAATCAGTTTGTTCAACAAATGTCAAATCGAGGCAAATATGTGCACAGGTATAAGGAGTGTGTAGAGTATGTCAATAGGACAGCAATATTAAAGCGCAGATATTTTATGTAATCCTGGGAAAAGAGGACATATGCTTGCCCCAATCATTGCTGTCATGTGGGATTGCAACACTACTTTTCTGTTGAGATTTTTATCCTCTGGTGTAGCTCCATATGAAAGTCGTATATCAGCCTTATTGTATCAGCAAAGTCTTGTTTTAATGACTAAACTAAAGTCTGGGGCAGAATTTGAAATATATTATTCTATTTGTTTTGTTTTATGCCTAGACATGCTGAGAAAGATTCAAATTCCCACATTATCTTTCCTTTTTTTCGTATGTGTGTGTTTTGGATTCAGAATCATTCCAGGAAGAAAACCTGAGCTTATTTTGGAAAACCATAATTTTACCAGATGAGAGTGTGGGAATACGTGTTAGATGAAGATGAAACTTTATGTTCCATGCACTCTTTATTTTCACGTAGGATCATCTGAGGGTCACATGGGTGAAAAGATCGGACCGTGACCCTGAGGACCTGAACCTGTCGTTACTCATACTTATAAGCATATCATCAGATTTCTTTCCCATTCCAGCTGAGGCAGGGGAATCATTTTCGGAGAAATATGTATTATGGAGCCCTAGGTGATTGCAAACAAGCCCCTGGACTATAAATCGTCATTTTGCTTCTCTGGCGTTTTGTTATTTTTACACTGAAGCAAAGAGTGATGCAAAGGGCTTGAATCCAGTTTGATGACCCCTACTAAACTCCAACTTTAATGAGGCCTGATTTAAATCACTCGCTCGTTGCTTCATTCTACATCTTAGTGTATGTGCATTTAAAGGTTTTATGTTAGGACTAAAATAGCCAGTGGGGTTTCAGCGCAGGTTAATTAACTTAATATCCAAATTGAAATTGTTCCCAGTTGTTTATGCAACTAATGAAAAGCAACACTGACCTTGTTGCACGCTGGTCATGTAGGACCTGCCTATGCAGTACAGTTCATCTAACTTGTTATCAGCTTCATTTAACAGGCAACACATGCAATTAATTACGCAATATGGTTCTGCTTTGTCTTTGTAGTCATTCATATATCATTTGTTTTCATACGGGACCTTAGACCTGTTTCTTGGAGTTGGTTCGGCTTTAACCTGACATTGTTTTGAAATCCTCTGTAATGAAGCGTATCCAATTGTAGTGTTGGCAGCATCTTGCTCTTTTTGGATAATAGCTCCTCTCAACGTCTGGAAGCAGAGTCCCTGGTACAGTTAAAAGGAATCTCAATCTTTTGAACCCTAGTTTAGTGCACTCATACAGCCTTTATGTGGTGGCCTGTGGTAATGTTACACAGCTGTGTGTCATTTTTGTTTCTCTTTCGAGGATCCAGAACACAACCAAAAGCCTTTGTGACAAAAAGCTCAGTCATGGTAGGGGGCACTCAGTTGTTCTTTGTTTCGACACAGCAGAGATCAGAATGATGGAATTAAGCTCGTTAGACACACTGATTACAGCTTTACTCACCCGGCTTCAATTAGGCCATCTCAAAGGCAGCCAATGTTTCCCTTTTTGTTCTATCAAACATCTTTTTCTGTGATAAAGTAGGTTAACATTTTAAAATAAATCTACAAATTCCATGATTTCCATGTGATATGAATCAAAAAGGATTCTGAAATCCCTCAAACTTTAAATGTATGCATGCATCAATCTATGGAGAACGACTGAGCAGTAAGTTCTTCGTCCAGTTTAGTGCTAAGTGACATAGGATAGTGTGGGATTTTGCCGTCCCCTAACACTGCACTGCCTGTGAAAGCATCATGCCAGCTGTGACTAATGCAGGACAAAACAAACTCCTCAGAAAGCAGTTCACAAATTGCAACATCTTGCCCCCAGCAGAGAGCATGGAAACCCACTGGAGGTCTCGACACAAGCCAGACCTTCCCTGGCCGCCCTGCTCTGCCTCAGCATGGATCCCTTCTAAGATCCGATGGCTTACCACCACCAAAGTAGTTCCCAATAAATGGTTTATGGCTTATGGTTATTGAATGTGCATCAAAAATTCTAATTTAACAATTTAATAGGAAGGATTGAGTTATTCTTATAATAATACCACATCTTTCTTTGCCAATAGATTCATTTCTGCAGTTACTGTATTAGTTACATGGAGTAGCCATGTGTGAACATAAATGCGGACGCTTGTGTGTAAATACCTCTTCCCATTGAGTAGTTGTTAAACTTTGAGCTCACAGGGATTACATGGTGACTGTGAACACTGCTCTGGCAGGAAGTTCCCACTGCTTTCGCTATCAGGGCGGAAAATTCATGTTTGTCAGAGATCCCAAACCTGGCATTGATTTCTGCACCTCAGCCCTGGCTCCAGCTTTGCCATTTTATCTATATCCTTTCCTCGCCATCCATAATCAAACAGATTAGTAGACAAGCAACTGCCAAAGGAGTCTGATTTGTTATATGTGAACCTGTTTTCACAGTATGTCCTATGACTAATTGGTGAGTCTGTCTGTCAAAACATCCTTTTGTTCATGGTATTATGTATGCTCACTTCCATTGTAACTGGTCTGACTGTGTTTATACAAGAAGTCTCAAACCAGACAATCTGCTTAGTGATGTAACCCTTCAGAGAAAGACATCAAAGGACGTGGAAACCTTTGGTTCATTGTCTTGACAGGAACTTGTTCAGCTGACCAGTTATCATTCCCAGTAGTTCCCAGAAGCACTGGTCTGAACGCCAGAAAAGAGAATTTCACTCAGTATGGTCAACAAATGTGGCTAACAAAAGCTTGGGTCTTTAGGGTGCTGCTATTTTTAAAGGCTAAAGGTCAACTGAAGCATTGGGATACTAATATATATATATATATATATATATATACACATAGGTCATATCTTGCCACAATGACAAGCTAAAAATGCAGTTTTTGTTTTCTCTCAGTTTTGTCACGCTTGCATGAATAAGTAGTTTGCATCTTGTTCACTTGTCCCTGCTCAAGTGTTACTGCAGCAACCAACTCTAATGTCTGAAGCAGAGAGGCTTTTCAGAGCAAAGTTCCAGAGATGACAGGAAATATTTCAGCACCTTCAGCAAAAAGACGCCCTCCCAGTGCGATCAAGGCAGCCTCACTAGAGTTTCACTGTGTTGAAGTCCGGGCCTGCAACACAACCACTGCAACCCTTGGATCCTGTTTGACGGACTTCAGCCTCAAGCCCAGCAAGCCATCTAAGCCTTCCCAAAAGCAGGAGCTTTGTATTTGGTTTCCAACCTCGCAAGCCTCGGGCTCAACTTCCTGCCCCTGGAGCCCCAGAGACTGCAGGGGCTCAGGCTAGAAAAAGAGAGGTATGTCCAGCCAATATCCTCATCAGGACAAGTGCTTTGATGATGGGTTTCACTGGCTGCAAGCACACAAAACAGCCCAGGAATAGCACGCTGTAAAGCAAGACTGCTTGCAATTGGACATCTGCTGTTGAATCTTAAAGGGATAGTCCAGGAAAAAATGTAAATTCTGTCATAACTTACTCGAGTTGTTCCAAACTTTTGTGACTTTCTACTGTGCAATATAAAAAAAGGTCTATGTTTCTTTTTAAATTAAAAAATAAGCCATTGTTGCCACATGGACTTTTCCTACATGGACTACCTTTCTGGGCCTTGAATGTGTCATTTGCATTGCTTTTTATAGAGGGTCAGAAAGCATACAGATTTAATTAGAAATATCTTTATTCGTGTTCTGAAAATGAACGAAGATTGTATGGGTTGGGAATGAATTGAGGCTGAATAATTAATGACAGAATTTTCATCTTTGGGTGACTTTGCCTTTAATGATGGTTGTTATGACCCGCTCATTTGAGGTGGCAACATAAAATACAATCAGAGAAGGAAGTTCAAATGAAAAATATCCATTTTATTAAATGAAATAATTACAACAACAAATATTAGTTATAGTAAAGAAATGGGGAATGTTAAAGAAAATAATAAAATAAAAATAACAACAAAACATACTACATAATATAAAAAAAGCCAAAAGAAACAAGAGTCAGAAAAAAAAGAGACCACGCCCCTCAGGAGTGAATGCCCAATTAACAAAATAAATACTTAAACTACAGATCAATTAATGTGTGACCCGTTGCTTACCTGGATTGTTTATACCGACTCTGATTCCCGCCTGTTGCCCCGAACTCTGCCTGGACTATCGACTCTGATTCTTGCCTTATATCTCGACCTCCTGCCTGTTTCACGGTACTGTCTTTGAACTGCCTCTGTTGTGTTGCTTTAATTGAGACCCTGTATTGTTTGACCACGAACTGTTCGTTAAACAGCATGCAAATGGATAAATCGTCTGCTGCGTCTATGTCACAACTAGGGTCTTTAACAATACCTGCCCTGAATAAAATTATGCTCAATGGTGAAAGAAACAAAGAATGTTATGGTATGAGTTAGACCCCACTGACTATTCAAACATGAGCAGCCTCTCCCAGAACCCCACACACTTTCTATAGTCTGTGCCTTTAATCAGTCAGTGGATCTATCCTAAAATCCCTTTGCCATTAAGTGAAGATTTGGCATGACAAATGGGAACACTGTGTACTGGGAGTATCCAGCAAAAAAACGGCCAGCTGTGTTTTTTGTTCCATTTGAGATATTGGAAAAAGAGAGGGATGAAGCAGATACGACACAGGCTGAGGATTGCAGGGCGATTTTGGGTAGAGAAAATGACAATTGTGATGGAATGAGACAATCTTGTATGCAAAAGAAGTGGTGAAATCTGCTGCTTGCACCCTAAAACAGATTTTTATCAGTTGAGTAAGACACAATATTTGTAGAGGCATGTCGATACCGTAATTGGCACATATTATGAAATATCTACATAAATAAACAGAGGATAGAAGATGGTGCGGGGCTACATAAGGTCTATAGGTTCTGTTAAGGTTGGTCAAATCATGGTTGGTCTATTTGAAAATGTCCAGTCTAAATGATCAGGTATTGGCCAAAGCAATGGTGGACAGTAAGAAAGAATTTTACTGCACTGTTTCAAGTAATGCTTTATCAGGATCAGCAAACAAGAGTTTTGTTCCATTACTTTCAGATTTGATTAGATTTTTTCAGTGTAGTTTATTACAAAATGCAGTTAACCTATAGTTGATCTTCGTAGTTTTGGCTTGCAAGCTACTGTACTGTAATGTGATTAGGGGTGCAACGACTAGTGGACTAGTCGACTAAGAGTCGACGGCAAAATTCGTCGACAACTAATTTAGTAGTCGACGGGTCGTTAGTGACGTCATCCTACATGCAAGCTGC
>JAUCNO010000616.1:0-21320 GCA_032353835.1 Enteromius viviparus | reverse complement strand
TCGTAAGAGAATCGTGATCTTTATTCTTAGCAAAAAAAATTGTGATTCTCATTTTATCCAGAATCGTGCAGCTCTAACTAGCACTATATTTAGGAAGTTATTTTGGGAAGTACTGTGATATAACAAAGAAGCTGGAAACTAAGGTATAGGCTTTAGAATTAAACCCATTTTTAACAATTGCAAACGGTACGAGCAGCCAGGGCCACACGCTTGTCTATTAACGGATATTTTCAATTAGTCGTGCCACCCAGAACAAGCCTGAACCCTTGTATTTACCGATCCACCCCGTCCTACCCCTCTGGTAACCAGGCCTACGGTCCTTAGATAATAATGCGGTATCGATTCCTCAGACACACTGCTTCATTCTGAGTGAGCTTTGTTGTTTTTTATTCTCTCTCTCTCCAACCTCTGTCTTCCCAGCCACTCCGGAGCGTGAGTGAAAATGGGTTTCTGATTTCACCATTGCAGGCCTGACCCCATCTCCCTGAACCATTCCTACACTGTTGATTCGTTTCACAAGTAGCCCCTAGCGTCTCTGTGGCCACCGCTGCTGTTTTTCCCTAGCTCTCTTTCTGTCTCTGTAGATCCAGTTAAGATATCAGCTACTTATCTGCCTGAACAGATGAGCTATTGCCTTGTATGAAGAGACGATCCAATGTCTGACTGATTTATTTTTGGATGATTGACAGCATAAGATGCTGACCCTTTTTTTGGTGTATTTGTTAACAGGTATGATAAGGAAGGACATGCTATGGATGGACAGTCAATGACTGAGTTGAGAGGACCTGGTGGTGGTGGTGGAAACACAAACTGGAAGACACTGGCGGAGGTCAAGAACGAGCACTTAGGACATGGAGACAAAGTATGTAATCCACACATTAAAATTGGCTTCAAATTAAGTTTTTGATGAGAGAACACACTGGAATAAACTTCCAAACAATTGCTTTATTACATTTTTATTTGCATGTATTTATATAGTATTTACATATAATTAAGCTCATATCTTAAATTAAATATTTTAATATAGATGTCATCATTAGGAAACAATATTTTTTATTTCTGTTTTTTAAAATGACAATTTTTTTCATTTGTCTCGTTCAAATTTTTTTTCAAGAATTTCCAACATTAGACGCCTAAAAACATTTGACTGCCCACATTAACAGTGTTTATTATAATGTAGAATATGTCTTCTGTACATAGCCAATTAATGACTTGTTTAATTCTCAGGGCCACATAGTGAGTGGGAAATGGCTGTATCAAAATGATTAGTTTTGGTGTAAAAAAACATAACAGAAGATGAAAATAAGCCTTAAATAATATGCTTTTTAGAAATTCCTTGTCTTGTGGAGCATCACGTTATTAGGGTGTCATTGTCTGTTTATCTGATTAGTTGTAATCAGTAGTTTCTGTGTGACGCGTGTTCTGAAACAAAAGACACAGGGATGTAGTCATTTAGCTACACTGTTACTTTTCTCTCTGCTCATTAATCACGCGTTGTAATGCCCTTCCCATCTTCCCAAGGTGTGTGCTTAAGCATTACTCACATTCAGCACTGGAGATAGAGAATGGAGATTAGCAGGACTCCATTTACTAAGCCTAATAATTAAGAGATTATACTGCAGATAAGCTGCATAATAAATCTGACCTTGTCTGCAGTCTATTTTTGGTTTTTCTGGAGTATATGTAGGAGTTGAATTGTCTCGATACCAGTGTTTTAATAGTTAATAGTAATTTAATATAATAGGGTTAATGTCATTAACTTTTACCATTTAAACTATTGGTGTGTTTACATATTATCTTTTTACTATTTTTATGGCCATTGCCATATTAGCACCATTGTTTTTCAAGTGCCTATATTTCTTCTTATGGCTGAGAACATAAGTTAAGCTGTGTGTGTGTGTGTGTGTGTGTGTGTGTGTATATATATATATATATATATATATATATATATTATAGCTTTGTATGATAAATTATTTTTTTGGGGGTGGTAAAATTAAAGAGGGATGTCCAAAAAAAGAGAGAAATTACAAGCTTACCAGGTGTAGCTCAACATGAAAAAGAGAAGGATTGCAGAATGAAGCCACAATAACAGATGAGTATTTGAAAAATGGGAAGACTGTTTTCACAGAAGTTAGAAATCAATTATTAAAGCAGAGAGAAAACAATACTTTATTTCCCTCTGCGTTATAAATTTGTGAAGTATGTGATTTAGACACTGGCTGTTGCGTGATACTGCTGTTAAACACTGCATCATCAGTCAAGTTGTTTGCAAACCAAAATAGCAGCATAAAGACATCCACCATAGTACACAATAAAGGAAGCAAGTAGAATGAAGGGGAATCTCACAATCTGGTTGGGGCTTAACAACCAAGACTTGGCTTCAGTTGATCATGTCCATTGGTGAATAAGCCGTTTGAGTTATTGTCCAGAATGCTACTGAAGTAGAGCACTGGTGGTGTTACACAGGGAAAAGAATTTAGCCTGACTGTTAGGGTTGAGTACCATTCACATTTTTACTGATGCCCAATGATCCCTTTTTTGGTACTTAACTCTCTGTGTAGTAACAAAAACATTTATTTCATTGAAAAAAATACAAGTTAACAGTAACAGATGTTTACTGTTAAAATGAATACATGGCAGACAAATTGTCTAAATATACCTTTAAAAAGATTTAATAGTATTTTCTCTACAGTTTATTGCTTAATGTGGTTGTAGTAATTATTTTTATCATTTAATTATTAAATGGAATATGTAAAGACATGCATTATACTATACAAAAGCAATAAAAGAGTAATATATTTCTCTTGTTGGTTAAACGGTAGTTTTATTTTGACAGGTTGCTGTGAAGTTTCTGTGTGTACACCGTATGATATGATCAAGTTTTCTCAAAAGAAACAGAAAAATTCTCCAACTCACAGCATCTTGGAGATCATGTAGTGAGATGCAGAGTCGGAAAAGTTCATGTGGGCTTCAGTATTTGTGTAGTAAACAAAACCCTGTCTCCGCTATTCATACATGTTGAGGTTAACAGATACATGTAGGTTTCATATATAAAATATATATATTCATATATAAAACAGTCTTTCACATTTTAATATTCACATTCACTAGTTCATATGACAATTTGAATTAAGTGTAGGATCTTTTATTTTTTACTTGTGAAAAAAGTTCAGACCCTTTTTGTGATGTGCTCATTCCCTCACCCTGATCTCATCCTATCTGCTCTATTGGGACACAAGGTTAGACTGCTAAAAGCTCACAGCCAGCTGTATTTAATTAACTTTGCTCCTTGGAAAAAATATTTGTGTCCTACTTTTCTGCCCCATGTTGCCAGAATGAAAATATCCTGTTAAAAATTATTGGAAGGGAATTTTAAAATTGATTTCCTGGTCTGGAGAAGAAAGTGGTGCAGAGAATCTAGTGGTTTTGTTCAATTCTCTTTTAAAACATTTAATCAAAAAGGAATTGTACTTTTTGAAATATCTTTTGAAAAATGTTTTGAAATTTTTTATTTGGATTAGAAAAAAAAATCTTATTTATGTTTGACTGAGTGACAAACTCCGTCAAATCACAAAAAAGCAAAGTAAAATTGTCAGCCATATTGACTGACAGCTAGAAAAATATTCTCTGAACCCTCTGTGAGAACCCATTCATCTACCAAACGAATGTGACCATAATTACATAGGTATTTGCTGGATTAATTATTGTATTTCAGAGAGGCAGAAATGTTCAGAGGGAATTTTTTGTCACTAAGTGAAATGACAGTAATTTACAGGGATATTTCACTTATTGAATAGCAAGCCTTTTTCTGTCTGCTTTCTGCCTTTGTCGTTCACATTTCCCGGGAGGCTTTTTATTTATTTGAAATGACACGGAATATCAATTCCAGCCCTTCGAGAAGTTAATTGGGGTTGAATTCTCAAAGCGAAACAACTGGGTGGTCAGCAATAAACCTGTTAGAAGAGAAATCAATTACAGTAGTAACACGTTTTTGCCATTTGTTGTTGTTTTCGTATCCCATTTCCTTAGAAAATATAGGGTTAAGACTTTGCCAGAGGCTCTGTATAGATTATGGTCCAAAGAGACGATAAATCCACTGTGAGTGGAATTCTTGGTCCTCGGAAAGGCAAAGTGCCCTTTTTTTGCATTTCATTAAAGAGTCAATTTTACAGCATAAATATGAATCAAGCCCTGATTTTCTGAGCTCACTGTAGGTCATTGCAGAAGAATCTCATCTTTGTGCTTTCATTAATACCATTGTCACCAGGGTAAGCCTGTGTGCTTGTTAGGAAAGGTTTAGTTTAATGTGTTTCTCCAGAGCCTTGTGAAGAGCAGAGTCATGCTCATGTCCAGCCACTGACCCCATTTTCACCCTGTAATCCCCAATCTCCTGTGTCCGTCCTTATTTCTTGATGTGTGATGTGTGTAAAACAATAAGGTGCCCTTAGCTGACTTTTCAAGACTTTTTTTTAACCTCGTTTCTCTTCTCTCCCTCAAACACGCAGTTCTTTTTATTAAAACTATCTCCACCTTCCTTGTTGAGGTATTTTTAGCCCCTTGTCAACCATCAAGCTGAATGGCTCTTTACAGAAGAGGCAACAGAAAAACACTCTACCAACACGGTTCAGCACGATTGTCTAACCAGGCCGAATTTCGAATTTGTTCTGGACCGAACAGTTTGTAAACATGCCGTGATGTACCTGGCTCACATGGGAACACAACTGGAATCGTACTGGACAGTTTCGGACCGCTAGTTGAAAAGCAGCTTTTCATAAAAAGGCTACAGAATAGGATCTGAAATTGCGTGTTTGAATGCTTATTACATTTTTTTTGTTAATGTATTTCCCATGAATTAAAGAAATACTTGCAACAGGGTTGAGTGACTGAGCTTGATTTTAAAAAATTATAATAAAACTTCATGCTTTTATGTTTGGAAAAAATTATTAATCTGATATGATTCTCACAACAAAATATGGTGTCTGTGCCTCTAAGGCTTGCAGACAAGTCATCGCCATACAGGAGTGTACAGTCTACGCGGGAAGTGCCAACTGCACGAAATAATTCCTAGTATCGCTGTGTCTCCCTTTTCATCTCTAGCCCCAGTGGCTTTGCACTTCCTGTCCTCCCATTGTCTCTTCTGCATACATTTAGCAAAGAGCCTTTGACCTCCCCTCCAGGTGCTCTACGGCTGCTGTTTCCCGTCTGCCTTCAGAAGCCCTTTTAATGTTTATGCATATCTTCTGTTTTGCATATACCACTTTTAAATTAATATAGGCAAGTTTTCTTAATTTTTTATTTTGCCTTTCTTCCTGCCCCATTTAGCAGGTTGTATTTTTAAACTCTATATATCATGTTATGCAAGTTCTGCATCTAATAACTTTTTTTTTTTTTTAATCCCATAGAAGTGTAGTTAGGATGTTACGCTATCGGTCAAAATGTTTGGACACACCAACTCCATCTTTATTGTTGTGCAAAATAATAATAAATTGCTAATGTGTTTAATAGAATCCACTTTTATGTTGCAGAAACAGTACTAATATATTTTTCATGTTTTTCTTTTACCAGGCTGATTATTTCTCTTGCGTCGCCACAATAGTCTACATCCGCAAAGAGAACTGCTTGTATCAGGCCTGTCCCAGTAAAGACTGCAACAAGAAGGTTGTGGACCAGCAGAATGGCATGTTCCGCTGTGAGAAATGCGACAAAGAGTTCCCCGACTTCAAATATCGTCTCATGCTCTCGGTAAGGGACTTGCCCTTGGCTCTCCTGCCCCTTCTGAAATAACACTTTAAACTCCTTCAGTCAGTATTCTCTGGTTGTCCTAAAATACTAACTCTACCATCCCCCTTTATGCTTTCTGAAATGAATCTCTAACTGTGTTAGTTGCAGTTTTCTTCCTCTAAAGGCATTGTTCATCTAAGGCCACTTTCTGTTTTGCTGTTTATCAGCTCAGTCTGTGTTTTGTTAATTGCCCCTTTTTGTATTTAAAGCTGCATCTCGAATTCCAGGACAGGATAGAAATGGGCAAATAAATCTTGCTGCTGGTCTGCGGCCAAAAATGTTGTATAAATAGAAACCATAAAATGTTACAGCTCTGTTTAGACTCAATTTGGCTCCAGCATTCCGTCATCTAGAGATAAGTCAGTTTCTCTTGTTTTTCATTCCATCTACAGAGCAACTTCGCTGTATTTAACACTGGATCTGATATTCATAGACACCACCATTTTTCCAGTTCAATTTGGCCTGTATCTGTTGGACATAACTAAGGGGGAAATGATTGTTTCCTTTTTAATTAATTGTCTTTTCATTCTTGCAGGCCAACATTGCTGATTTTGGAGACAACCAATGGGTGACTTGCTTTCAGGAAAGTGCTGAGACCCTCCTTGGCCAAAACGCAGGTTATCTCGGCCAGCTCAAGGACTCGGTGAGTTTCTTCTTCCAGTCTGCTTTTCACTCATTCTTTTTTTTTTTTCTCAGATTTCCATCCGTGTGCTACATGAAAGTGTGGCCTTAAGGATTGGCCAGCGTATTACAAAGACGTTTTGAGAAGCAGCACAGTGTATAAATTGGAGTTCTTTCTGTGGTGTTTATGAAATAGGCTTTTAAGCCCAAGGATTTTTAACAAGGTCTAACTCAAAGAGGTTGATTCAATCTCTCATGGAGTGTTTTTTTTTTACAACATGTTGTTTGTAATCCACTTACATTATTGTCTTGCCTTGCTTTTACAGAACGAACCTGCATTTGATGAGGTCTTTCAGCATGCAAACTTCAATACTTTTGTCTTCCGGAACCGAGTGAAACTGGAGACCTACAATGTAAGTTTATCAGAATATATCTTGCTCCTTGGTGGTACAGCAGGTTGTCTGATCTCACACTAATTTAGGAAAAATTACAGTGTAATTAAGTATTCAGTCAGCCACCAATTGTACAAGTTCTCCCACTTTAAAATATGAGAGGCCTGTAATTTGCATCGTAGGTTTACCTCAACTATGAGAGATAAAATAAGAAAAAAAATCTGGAAAATCACATAGAAGTATTTTTAATGAATTAATTGGTAAATTCCTGTGTAAAATAAGTACTTGGTCACTTACAAACACGCAAGATTTCTGACTCTCACAGACCTGTAAGCTATTTTAGGGGCTATTCTCATTCCCACTCATTACCTGTTAATGGTATCTGTTTGAACTCATTATCGGTATAAAAGACACCTGTCCACAACCTCAAACTGTCCCACTCCAAACTCCACTATAGCCAAAACCAAAGAGCGGTCAAACAACACCAGAAACAGTCAAAATGATCACAAGAACTGTGAGCAAAAATCCCAGAACCACACAGGGGGAGCTAGTGAATGACCTTCAGAGAGCTGAGACCAAAGTAACACAGGCTACCATCGGTAACACACTGCACCACCAGGGACTCAAATCCTGCAGTGCCATATGTCTCCCCCTGCTTAAGCCAGTACATGTCCAGGCCCGTGTGAAGTTTGCTAGAGAGCATTTGGATGATGAGGTTTGGGAAATGTCATATGGTCAGATGAAACCAAAATCAAACTTTTTGGTACTTAAACTCTACTTGTCATGTTTGGAGGAGAAAGAATGCTGAGTTGCATCCAAAGAACACCATACCTACTGTGAAGCATGGAGGTGGAAACATTTTTGTTTGAACAGTTGAACAGTTTTGAAGCCAAAACAGGGTTAGGGTTAACGTGCCTGGAGCTGCGGAAGCTACAGTACATGGCTTGGTGACACTCAAGACTAAAACAGTACTGCTGAGCACACAAATTAAGTAGATAAAGAGAATGCACCTCGGCAAGATGCGGCTGGCCTTGTTGGTTTCTTCATCGCTGGAGCTGTTGCTTGAAATATCCCATGCTTTTATCCAAAACGTGTGCGTCTCAACAGTCTACAGTCTACCACCAAAGGGGTGTTTGGATTGAAAAATGTTGAAGAACCCTTTCTTTTTCTTTTTTTTTCTCTCTTCGAGGCCAAAATATTTATTTTAAGGCTGTCAAATGATTACAAATTTTGATCAAATTAATCAGGATTTTCAGTGGATTATTCATGATTAATCACTATTTGCAATTACACCTAAATCCTAACCTTTTTTTTTTTTTTTTTTAGTGCATACCAAAAGATAAATAACAGCACACTGATACATAATTTTTTATACTAGTGGTGGTTTAAATCAAGCTAAAATACACCATATTATTTGTCTTTGCAACAACAAAAATAATTAACATCATTAACGCGTTATTTTTGACGGCACTAATTTATTTGAACAGTAATATAGGAATCTTTTTCTAAGTTCAAAATTTGTGTATCAGTCTTTTTTTTTGCACCTTTTGATGCGATTGAGATTTATGGAAATTGACACAGCATCTCTGCCGCCCCGTCCATCACAGCGCTGCTGATGAAAATTGCTCTGCGCCTTGTTCTTTCTCCGCATGACATGCTACATGAGAGCCGTGTGAGAACCACGTTGACAGATTAGCTGTGAATATTGAGAATGTTTTTGTTATTTCTGTGAACCTGAAGCCAAGAACACCACCTACTCCATTTGCCTTCCTCAAACACACCTGCTCACAAACCTAAAGCAAAGAACAGCATCTCAGCATTTTCTTTTATCACCTTCTTTCTTTCTTTCTTGTTATCAGAATTGAGATTCATATTACTCCTCAAAATTCAAATTAACTTGAATTTGACTCCATTTCATATTAGCTACATATAATTTATAGCTTTAAATTGCCTATCTTATTTCTTTAATCGAGTTAGAGACCGACTGCAGCACTGCTATATGCCTGTGTAATGCGATTTATTATTCTGCAGGGAAATTAGCATGCATCTAAAATGCTGTATCAGTATCTGAATTCCCAGCCATTACATTGCTAAAGATCGTTAAATTACATGTTCAGATAATGAAATCAGTATACAAGGCCGCAGTCAGCACTGGGGAAGGTCACTTTTCACTTGGGTGTAGGGAAATATGGATCTGCACAGGGTTTTTTCTCCAGGTATAGATGTGAAGAGTACAAGTTAGGAGTAAACTGTCCTCCGTTTTATTCAGTTGACCAAATGTGACCTGTACATAAAGATCAGACATATCGTATTTTATACTACGAAGTGAAGTCTTGATTTTAATGAATGAAATGAAAATGCCTATTATTGTAAAATAAATAAAAAATAGATATGAGGGAGTTTTAGAATTAGAATTTACAAACCTGGAAATTAAAAAAAAAAAAAAGTATATAATTTTAGCTGTATGCATTAGTTGGAAATGTGGAGCAGCTGATTAATAATTATTAATAACCCATAATTGGAAATAATCCAAGGTATTGTGAACCCTGTAGAAGAAATGTATGTAAAAAAAGAACCTAATTGGAACATGTTTTGATAATTACTATTATTATTTAGAATAACCCAGATGTCAGAAAAGATTTGTGTACAGATGTAAATCCCACGGGTTTGTAAAAACCTTTTTGAGCATGTGTAACACTTTATAGAATTAGTGAATGAGACCAATGAACCCAAAAGTAGAATTTATGTTATCCTGTCTCTTAATCTAATTTTAACAAATTATACCTATTGGTTTCAATTTGAAATGTAGTTTTTCTACAGATGATCTAATTGTAATTGAGACATAAACCAGCTGCAGTAAGCTGAACTTGTTCCAGTCATTAAATGTTATCCAAATAGTATGCACTAATTCATTTGCTATTAGATTGTTGCTTATCTGTTTTAGTACTGCTCTGTCTGTTTGTTAAAATATCTGCAGGCTGTTTGGGAATGATTTGATAATTTTATGAAGGCTTTTGGATGTTTTAGTGTGTCATTTGTCATAAACCATTATAGGCTATGAACTTCTGCTTTAGAAACTCAAGGATTTGGAAATATGACCATGTTTTATCTCTAAGAAATATGTGGTCAGTGGATTGAGGCGTATTTGGTTGGTTAGGATTGATGCCATCGAAGACTCAGCAAATCTGCAAATGAGTTATACAGAGATTGCTATAAATTTATTTGAAGATTTTGCCCATCATCTGCATACAGCATTAAAGATTGTGCTGGACCTAGTTCTGCAGTGCCAAAACAAGAAAAATGCTGCTTATGCAGTTTTATTTGATTGCTTTTGTGTCCTGTGGGTTATAATGGGAATGATTTTATTAACGCTTATTAATGTATAGAAGATTTGCATTTAATCTGCCCTTTGCCTCCTAGGCAGTGTCACATTAAAAGATGTATAATGCCTGCAGTTGTGGCTAAATAGGTTTTTAGGTTAAACTAATGGTGTTGGGAGTTTCCACAGGGGTCATTAGAAAATACTCATCATTTTTCCAAAATTGTGCGAGTGTAGTTTATTTACAAGTTATTCTTAGCTCGTGCCACTTTTTTCTCCCTCCCAGGATCATTCCTTGTTTATACGCACTTCATGATTATAACTCAGAATACTTGCTGCTGATTTGTGCTTAAAATTGGAACGGTTCATATTCAAACATTCATTCCCTTAGGAGACCTTGCAACTGCTTTTGAATGAGGATGAGCTGGAAAATTTGGGGACATGGATGCTAATTCTTTTTGTTTTGTCTTCGTAGGATGAATCGCGCATTAAAGTGACAGTGGTGGACGCCAAGCCAGTGGACCACAGAGAATACAGCAAACGGCTGATCATCAACATAAGGAAGTTGGCTGCACAGTAGAAGTTACATGGAATAAAATCCAACAAAGCCATTGCGTGGCACTTTTTGAGTTACTTACAATATCTTGCGTACTAATTGTATAGCCTCTCTGAAGTCTCTTTTTATGCTTTTCTTTCGTTTTTTCCCCCCTCCGTTTTTTATTTTAGTCAGTAATTTCACAATAGCTTTTTCAAAAACTCCAAGATCAGATTAGCTTGTGCTGTTGTCCCCTGGGTTGACTGATCGGAAAAGGGCCTGAAGTTCTTTAGAAATTGCTGACGTATTTTGTGAAGATTGTAGAAGAGACAAATTGAGAAAGAAATGGACTTGGAGTTCGGAGAATTATAAATCAAGTGCACATTCAGGGGTCTGCTGCTGTGATTTTAGTTCGACTAGAGAAAAGTACAACCCCTGTCTTTGTAAGAATGCCTGGTCCAAACCTGCAGAACATCGATAAACCTATTCACACTCATGCTTACCAGGCACGCACTGTATATGTGTAGACATAATGGTATGTTTCTAATACAAATAATAAAGCTGTTTGTGTTCTCAAGTCTGTTTGAAGTTTTCAGTTTTTTGTCTGGTTCATAATAGCTCCTATCAATATTACTTACATTTTGTATTTTTAAATGCTTTCCCCTACTGTTTTATGTTTGAAGATGCAGACTTTCTATATAACACTATAAGTTTGGCCACTATTCACCTGACTGTAAGTTTTATTTGAAGATTGTGTCTCTTGGCGAATCTCTTGAAGTCTGGTACTCTGGGCTTTCAGAGGGGAGCAGCAGTGAGACAGTTGTTCTTCTCTCGCATTACGTCTGCCGAATACTAAAAGACATCTCTGTAAAGGCCCTAGTCCCCTTAAAACTGTTTGTTTCGGCCTATCGCTGTGTGATAATAGCCTCCTCTGGTGAAATCCCCCAGCAGCAAACACACAACACGACATAAACAGTTTACATCAGAGCTGCTTTGTTGTACGTGAAGGCCATACAGACGGTTTTCCTTTTATCCTTTCCTTCTTTCTTCGTCACCCCACCTTGGCACATCCTTCATTTTGAAGTTTTGAATGGCATTATTCCTGTCCTAGTAGTTGATGAAACTTCGTTATTACCAGTGGCTCTGACCTCTTGCTTAGCTCGAGGTGAAGCACAGAAACGCTAGTTATCGTGATTCGCGCTCATAAAATGAGTAACATTTGAATTATAATAAAAAAAACATCGTATATTAAACGACTGACATGAAAGTGCTTCCATGGCGTCATTTGCTGGTTCAAATAAATGCGCCTTAGTCTTCGTGAGGAATAGCGACATGAGCGGTATGTATTTTGTTTAAGCCTCAGGGCAAGTCCAGGCTTGGGATGGAGGCGGGCGCGCAAGTTTGTGCCGCTGGCTGTTTTAAGAACAACATTAAAATATGGTTTAATTTTTTTCTTTTTTCTCACTTGAGTCAATGTTGTGAATATTTCCGTCTGAGGTTGCTGTGAAATTGGTCCAAATCCAATACTGCTACTACTGAGTTTGTGTTTCTTTACATTAAAAGGTAAGAATTCAATTCCCAGCTGCGTTTATACTTTTCACACAGGCTCACACAACCTGTGCTTATCAATATAGTTTCCTGCCAGTATATGCGGTTAATTATGTAGCCCCATTGTAGGGACATTTAAGATCATTATTAATATATTTTAGGCTATGAACTTAGCATGCATTAAAACAGGAATATGTTTAAACATATGTCTTCGGTATAGATGTGGATGGTATATTTAAAAAACAGTTATCATAATGTCAATTTAGGGTTAGGGTTAGGCATTTTTAAAAGCATTTTTAATACCTATCATTTCTACCACTAGATTTGAACATTTCTGATGTGCACAATAAATAAACTTAATTTATAACAGTTCAAATAGCAATAATAATGCAAAAACTAGATTAATGCATTTCAAATCAATTACCAAAATTATGAATGAACAAATAATTACAATTACTAAAATTAAACAAAAAATATGAAAATAATACTAATCAAACGCATTTATAACAATGGTTACATGCTGCAATGCTGTACATGACGTTGGAATATTTCTGACCTCGTTGATTTTGCATTTGTACATTTTTTGCATCATATTGCGTCATTTTATTCTGTTATTTTTGTATTCTTTTGTGACATCTCATTATGAAGCCGAACAGATAAAGGGTTGTCAACTGCACTTACCACAATCTGAACATCCTGAAAAGTGTTATAAACCCATTGAAGTGATAACAACTGAGAAAAAAGTGGCAGAGAAGTTTCTGCAGAAGGATTATTGCAGACACTTTGGAGAGAGATGCGCTTTGTTATTACCCAGACTACGAAAGGGCTCTTGGCAGGTCTCAGAGCGGCTGATAAGGAAAGATGTGTGTGGTAATGAAGATGCGGGTTTGCCTGGTTGCTTCCCTGGAGCTCGTCCTGCGCGGGAGTTACGTTTTGCATTGCGCTGAGCCCTTTTGCCCTGATTAAGACCTCAAACGCTGATTTGGCTCAGGGGAGCGATGAAGATTATCTTAGGCTCACACTGGTCTAGCCCTGCTTATTGTGACAAGGCTGCAGTGTGCGACTGAATCTCATTGTTACAAATGAAAAGTTAATGCATACACCTTCTGCACCAAACTTTGACAATAACTGCAAAGGGGATTTTGACAATTAGTGTTAGCATATTTAATATAATAGCATATTTTCAATTTGCCTTCTCTTAAAGGTGAATTTTATCCCATCAATATCCCATCCCAGTTTTGTGTGCAAACTTGTAAACAATCCTGTAAGTAAAACCAACACAGGTCAACTTACTGAATAGTATAAACATATAAAGCCCATTTTTGGATCTCATAACTGCCGTTTTAGTATAATTGTGACTTTATGTCTAATAATGTGGCTATTTCTTAACTGTGACTTTATATTCTGCAGTGGGACTGTTTCTTGTATATTTATATTTACTGAATTTTATGTAATTCTTTATTTACTTTTATTTGATTATTTTAAACTCAACCTTTTTATTTTTAGGCTATATTTTATTTTAATTACATTTAAAACTATCGTTTTCTAAGGCAAAAATGTATTTTTTAAGGCAAAAATGTATTCCATAGTTCGGCACTTATCGTGGCTTTTATTTTATATTTTTTACTAGCTGATATTTTATTTTATTTTTTAAATTTAATTGAATTAAATTTTTTTGCTCTAAGGCAAATTATCCTCTTATTTTAGCTGAAAAACAAAACTTCAGTTTTAGTGCCACTATAGTAACATTTGTTACTTTTTATTTAATTTAATTTAATTTTATTTTCCTTTTATATTTTGTTAGCTAACTAAAAACCTAAATCTGGCAAATGGTATATTTTTATTTTAAGGTGGAAATGTAATGGTGAAATCAGCACACAAACCGCATACTATTTATTAACCAATGTTTCGTCTAGTAGCCTTGTAGAAGTATGTTTTCAAGGTATAGGTTGGTGCCACTTTTAGCATTTTCAATTGTATTTAATTTAATTTAGTTTTTTAAAGCTATATATTACTCTGAGGTGGAATCTAGGTTTGGTTCCACCAGTGGCCTAGAAATGATTCATATAGTATCATGCAGGTGTTTTGGAAGTGGTTGCTTCGGTCTAAATTGTTTGCGTATTCATGTGATTTGACTCTTAAAAAGATTGTAAATCAGTAGTACTGATGATGGCAGCATGCTGGAGAAATGCAGAGATAGGCTTCAGATGGAAGACCATAATTGTAATGGATGGAGAGGGGAACAGTATGTGGGTGTCTCACTTAAGATTCATGGGCCTGCTATAGATGCAGGCTTGGAGAAGAGAAAACAAAGAGATAGAGAAAGCTGGTGTCAGTAAGACATAACCAGCAGACCTTATAACTTGAGCAGGGCTTGAGATGTACATCAGCAAAATACTGTGGTGTTAAAAGTAAATTATATTGTCTTCTCCTTTCAAGTTGATTTCACAAATTCCACCGACAATTATGCGGTTGTCAGGTGCAAGAGGGATACTTTTCATAATTGTTGAGTCGAAAGCAGACTGTATATTCGGCAAAAAAGTGCCTGAGATTGAATTTGTAGATACAAATGACATTGTGACTCCTCTCCTGTTCTCCTCTGTAATTGGATTAGGCCCTAGATAGTGTTTTTGTTTTCTTTTGTCAGACGCCAGATTACTAAGACGTCTTCCCTCATGCCAATAAATAATACATTTTGGCAGCAAAAGGGGTGAGTGTTGTTATTTCCCTGCGCAGCATCTATATCTGTCAGACAGGAGCTTTTTTACTCCAAGTGTGGATCATTCCTTTTATTCAGCTTCACTCTGTAAATCCTTGGGTAAGTGTCAGTGTTGGGAAAATAAATACAATTTTGGAAAGCATCCTTCCCATTACGACGACCCTCGTGACAATCATTTTGAATGTGGATGAAATTGTGCAGGAATTCGCAAATCACAAAAATTGTCAAGAAAGCTGCAGTATTTACTTCCAAACACCCCACAACAGACGACATCATCCATTTGCATTGGAGAATCAAAAAATTTTGTTCACATTGTTGGCAAAGCTGAATTTTCAGCAGTCATTACTATTATTAACAGCGTTGAAAACTGATGACAGCATTAATTTAAAATATTTATTGTAACATTATAAATGTACTTTATGTTAGGTTTTAATAAATGCATTAACCCCTTAGCATTCCTAAGGTATTTTTTGTATCTCAGCAGGGACATTGGAATGTTAATGGGTTAATTATCATTATGTAATGTTATTATTAATATTATTCATTGGATATTTTGCAGATTCAGTTTTTAATACAATTTCAGTAGCATTACAAATCTCACAGGCCTCACAGGCAAGATCAACTTAATCAATATAATGCATAAAATAGTTTAAACTGTAATAACCTGCGACACTAAATGTACCATAAATACAAAATATTCATTATCATGCAATAGGTTTATACAATTCAAACAAAAAGGCTTTAAGGACTAAACATGTGTTCAGCAGCCTTAAGCTCTTGCTGGACTATTAGCATGCATATATCACTGTAATGTATGGATGAGCAGACTGCAGTGAGCAGTTTAAAGTGTGCCACTGTAATGAATGAATATTTAATATCCGCTAAATGGTTACAGAATTATGTGACAGGACAGAGTTTGAGTTATGAGATGAGTCCAAGACTGATCATTTTTGTTCTGGTCCTCCAGCACTAGAACATGTGACTTAAATTGAAATTCAGTTAACTGAGCTAAATCGTAATGTCCTGAGCAGAGAAAAATAGACACTGGGAGCAGTTTATAAAATGGAAACTAATAGAGCCATTATGATGAAACACCATATCTTGTTTTTATTTATTGTGACTGGAGAATGTAGACTGATTTCCTCAAAATGTGTTTGTCAAGAGGTTTCGTTTCTTTGTACGAAGCAGGTGAAGGGTTTGGGAAGTGAGATTGCAGATGCACAATAAATCAGAAAAGAAGCATAATACAAAGGCAGAACATCAAAGATGTGTCACGTCACTGGCGTGTCTACATTCTTCTTAAAACTTAACTTTGAAGTCGTATAGCCCAACTTTTGATAATCAAAAAAAAAAAAAAAAACCCTTTGATAGTTCTACATGTTTCTTCATATATATATATATATACAGATATTGTAGATGTTGTCTATTTAGCTTTTATTTGAGTTTAGCAGAGATTTTGTTTCATCATGTTGAATGAAAGATAATATCTTTGTACAAGACAACAGTACTTCTAAAAGTCAGAAAACAATAGATTTTTTCCTCTCAGCAGCATCTTGCTGAATAAGAAGGAAAAATATTAGGTTTTTCAAACTGGGGTTTAAATGTATTTTTATTGTAATCATATTGTTATTTTCTGAGGCATTTAAAGCCTTAGAAATTAACAATAAAAAGAAAATATTTAATTTCTGAAAAAATATAGTTATAAATGAAAGCTGGGTAAATAATAAAGTTTTTTTAATAAATGAAATTATTATTTTATCAAAGGGGTCCTATTAGTTTATTATATTGGAGGTCCTTAGAAAGTTTCAAACCCATGACGTTGGATATCATTGACTTTACACATTGGCATGGCATGGCAGAATCGCTCATCTTAAGTAATGTTTTGTTTTCCCCATTTGATTTCTGTCTTGTTTTTTCTTGATGGCCTGATGCAGTGAATACACTGTTGTGTAACAGTCCCATGCATTCATACAGTTTAATTGTACATCAAAACTGCTAAGGCCTCAAGAAATAGTTCACCCAAAATTTGGTTGAAGATTCTACGAACTGGAACTATTGCTTTAAGTTGAATCCCGATGGGGGACGAGTCCACTGTGAATGTGCTGGGCAGTGACATAGTGAAAGTGAAATAAGACCTCTTGCTCTTGTTTCTTTTGCATATGTTTGACATACTGATATCTGCGTGGAGTCAATTAACTCTCTAATAATTCCTCTGGCTCCATGGTGGCATTTTACCCCCTCAAAAGTCCTTTAAAGTACAGTTCTCAAGCTAATAAAGATGGTACAGTCACAAAAGAGCATGTCTGCAGTGAAATGAGTTCTCACTTTCTGTACTTTGTGGACAGTTGTCTAATCTTAGTGTGATAAATTGTTTGATCAGTGCAATTTTTCTGCACTCTATCCCCCCTCCGTTAGTTCAGACCACCTCCTACACTTGAAAGAAATGGGCTCATTTACTCTCTGTCAGTTAAACCGTCTCAAGATGAGTGGGAGAAATCTGTCTCTGTCTATATGAATGTTGTGTCTAACTGAAAGCACACTCAGATAGCTTTACACCGGGTCAATGGAAGAGAATCTGACATTTTATTTTAGATCTTAAAAGCAAAGGCAGATTTCACAGGATCCCTTCAGTCACTCATGAGTATAGTGGATAGTGGGCTGGGGAGAAGACAGACAGCTGATGACTGAGTTGAAACGTGGAGTGCTACAATGAAAGAATCCTCTGCTGTGCTGTCAGACATTACTCTTATCTCCTTCGTTTCCACTCCATCTGTCAGTGAATGTATGACGAAAGTTCACGCTCCTCCTTTGGTTCCACAAAAACATATATGGAGAAGAAAATGTGACATCAAAATTGTAAATAAACTGTCTAAATAAATGTCAGTCATCTTGTTGTTGACAGTTTATCAGTAAATGCTATTCTCAAGATATTTTGTTTTTTTCTCTGTTTTATATTGACTTAAAAATAGTGCAATATTGCTTTTATGTCCTGCAATTTGTACAGTTTGTACAGTTCATAATGTGTAAAAATAGCATTTTGCTGTTTTTGGTGCCATGGCCAGTGCCACATTTACTCTATAGGACCCTACTGGGGGAATGTTTTGTCTAAGGCCCAATCCCAATTCTATTTTCTTCCCCTTTTTCTAAAAAATATAATACATTTCATCATAAAACATATACAGCACAACAGTGATAATATGATATTATGATAATTTAGAATCATATGATGATAAAACGTTAGTAATCAGAATGACCAATATGAATGCATATTTGTCATGTTGACTGAATTAGGAATAGTGGTGGGGCTTGTTTATCATTTAGTGTTTCTAAAAAGGGGGAAAAATATAAGATAACAAAATTACTAGGAATTCTACTACTAATAACAACTACCAAATTGGCATCAGACGAAGTATACAGTGAAACATCATGATGAAAAGTGAAAGTGAAATGCGATCGTGCTTAAAAAGTTTTATTACAACCTTCCATCTTGGAAAAGGCACACCAATATTTATCCGGGATTTCTGTTGTCGTCTGTCTGCGTCAAGTTTTCTTTCTTTTACTGACAGAGACTGACGCTATGCTGGTTCTTCTTGCGCATAATACACATGATCCTGCATTTTTGTTTTTATTTCCTATATCCGCTTACTTCAACCAGAAAAACACGACTGACTTGCTTGCTAATACTACCACTACTACTACTTCGTGCACATTTCAACGTGGTGACGACACGAGCGCCTTCTTAAAATACCAAGGAAGAAGTAGAACAACGTACTGATGAAACATGCTCTGTAGAAGTTTGTCCATTTAGGGCTACTAAATAAACATGGCGACTTCCATGTAAGGGGACCCGAGGTGTATGTAGATATAAATTGCGCGTTCTAAGTTTATAAAATCATAACGGATTATTATGTAAGGTCTTTACACACCTCTGAAAACATAGTTTTGTATGTTATATTGCATTTCTGCCAATAAATTCTAAATTTTACACACCTTTAAAGCTGAGGAATTTCAAAATAAATCCTCTGTTTATTTTGACTGGAAAATACAATAAAGAATATTGTTTAACTTAGCGCGCCAAGTCTGCATGAAAGACGGCGACCGGTGCTCTTTCAGGCTTTCACAAATTTTATGGTACGTCAAATACAGCTACAATGCGCTAACAGTCAGATGAACTGAAAAATAAAATTCTCATAATATTATAATAAATTTTAGTAACGCCACATTTTATTGTCAGCAGCAATAATATAATATTTATACTATTAATATTCATGAACAAAGATGATTGCTTCAACTGTAATTCAATTAAATCCCACTTTTTTTCTTTTTTGCCACCACATGTCTTTTAAAGCACAATCATGTCAAGTTCTTATAATCGGTTGGTTGTAAATTGCTTTTACCATAGCAAAAATGCTGGTTTTCCATAATCAGGGCTATGAGTGAATGTTATGTTACCTAATTAATATTCAAAACCCAAACTTATTGCTTTGATTGTAATCCTATCAAATCCCACAAAATTTCAAATATGAATAATCTCAGAAATATGTCAGGTTTTTAATTAACAAGTTAAATTGTTTGTAAGTGCCATTTCATGATCTTTTTGCCACAGCGAGTGCCCTATTTTCTCTTAATATAGGACTATATGCAAAAGTTGTGTCACTTCATTAATATTCATAAACCAAGCTGATTGCTTTGATTTTAATTCTAGCAAATCTCATTTGACATTTTTTTGCCATTGCTCATAATCTAACTCTGTAATGTCAGGTTCCTAAAGTTAAATAGGTCATAAATTCATGATTGTCTTGGCCATGGTTTTTCTCAGCACAGAAAGACAAAAGGCAGTAGCCCTAAACATCCAGAAGTCTTTTTAATTAGCAATGTAAATGCAGTTGGGCAAATTAGTTTAGGTTTGGCAGATACTTTGCTTGTTGTGGAGCGTTATTTACAGACCAGCTTGACTAAGCAAGCTTACTGCCAAATGAGCTAACAGACCCAGTCTGTGGTGTTGAGAGCAGTTATTGAGGACGGGGCTTTTTTGACAAGCATCAAAGAAGAAAAAAGCAAAGTAATGCCTGTGCATAACTTTGAGTGGATATAATCACTGGAAAGCAACCAATCCTGGAAATATCCATCGGAAGGAGCTTTAGGCATGGCAAAGAGGCCTGTAAAGAGAGAGATAAGACAGTGAGTAGGCAAGGTCTATGCCTCACAGCCAAAGGCTCCACGTCTGTAGTAATACTCTCCCATCTTATGCCGAAACACTGTGTCCTAAATGGGCCCACTGGTGACCCTCTGTTTCCTAGTGCGCAATTGATGTTGTTGGCAGACCGCTGTAAGATCAGCAGCACAGGCTGTCCTGCAGTTTGCTCTGGAACGTGATAGGACTACACAGACCTGTCAAGAAAGAGATATGTCTGTTTGGATGCTGCGACCATGTCTTGTTAGCAAAGGTTTGCTGTGAGCTCTGCCACGGAAAGTTACGCTGTGGGCAGTGTGACGAAGGGCCGACTCGAGGCTTCAAAGCCATTCTGAGCAGCAGGCGAGCAGCAAGGCATGAACTAAATCCGTCCTTTCAAGCCCACGGTGTTGTGGTTTTCTTTCCAGGTCCCGTCCCCAGATTTTCTCGTGGCTCCGGGTGGGAGGTCTGGCAGACCATAATGTGAAAAACAAAAAGCAGCTATCATTGAAACCTGAATTCCATAGATAAAGAGAGACAGGATATGTTCGGCTGTGGGGCGACATCTTTTGGCATCATGTGTCGCCCCTTTTATAGCTATATAGTCTATAGATTTATACTGTTGTTGTGATTTGCTTAATGAAATTTCTAGTTAAGTGCCACAAGCTTGGTGAGCATTTTTTTTAAGAAATGCAGATTGTTTTAACATTTTAACATGGTTATGTGATGTGTATATTTGGAGACAAAATGCATATTCTTATTCAAAAGACAGATTTGGCAGATTTAATTTTTTTTTTTTCTAAATCCTCACAGTCATTGACTTTAATCTTTAGCTACTATGATGGTGGGCGGGAATAGTCGAACACATATTTGCTTTGCTCCAAAAACTACTTAGACAGCATTTTTGGGCTCTATATGAAAGCCTTTCCAAAAGGATCTTAATTATGCCTCTGAAGAATTTTGTTAGTCATAAAAATTATATTTATCATTATTATATTTATTATACGAATTGTTTCTAATTTACACTGCCCTCCAAAAGTTTGGAAATGCCCTAGAAAAGTGGGTTTTTGGACAATATTGGTGTGACATTCTGCCCCTGTCTGTCCTGTCTCTCCCGTGTCTTTGTATATTTTGGTTTCGTCCTGTCTGTTTGGTTTTGCCCTCATTTAGTTCAATTGTCTCACCTGTTTTGTACACCTGTCTGCACTTTAGCCCCTGATTAGTTTGTCTTT
>JAUCNO010000614.1:0-12032 GCA_032353835.1 Enteromius viviparus | reverse complement strand
TCCCCATGAATGCAAACGCCGGTTCGCCTCAGCGACAGCGGGGTCTACACCACGAGGAACGCCAAAGGAAGCTCCCTACGCAGAGAGAGCTCCTCTGCAGCACGGGCAGTCCCCTTTCTCAAGAGCGGCTACCATGTGCTCTTCTCTAGCGTTAGATCTGACCGGGTGGGAAAGAAATAGGGGATTGCCTGTTCCCCATGAATGCAAACGCCGGTTCGCCTCAGCAACAGCGGAGCTTGCACCACGAGGAACGTAAAATAAATTCTTAACTTTTTTAACAACTGAACAAACAGAGTTGCTGCGACAGCCTCACAGTAGAGCGTGTGCTTAATGAAAGAAGCTAATGTGTATGCGCTGCACCTGGGCTTTTGAGTTGCCAGTTTCCAGTTAAAAGGAACACTAGAGGCAGTAAGACTCCCAAGCTTTTATTCTCTTTCAAACAAAAGTATGATTTACAGGTACATTTTTGATGCATAAAGGCAAATTTCCACACAATTACTTGCATGTTATGACTTCAAAACATTTTCAACATTCTGCTCGATTTGAAAACTGATGCTTTTGTATACTGTTGTCACATTTACAGATTCATGTGTATGAGTTTTCCAGTTCAGTTGGATTACTCGGTAGCTCACGTGGTAGGCCGTTGCACTTACGTGATAAAAACACTGGTTTGAATCCAGTGTAAAATGGTTCAGGCAACAGCTCAAATCAGTCTAAGTGTAACGCACGAGACAAAGATGTGCGGATCCATGTGTGGTAAGATTGATATATTCATGGTCGGCAGGCAGGGTCAGATATAAGTGAACAGTACAGGAGAGGGTAGGCAGAATCAAAAGTTGAGGTACACGGTCACAGTTTCAAAGGCAGGCGGCGATACATCAATAACAATCCAGATGAAAGGCAAGAATGATAAATGCTCAGAGTAGACTGTGGTAACTGATCTAACACTTCGCGATGTACTGGCAGGTGAGACTTGTATTTATAGTGGCATTAATGAGTGATGATAACAAGATCGGTAACAGCTGTGAGGGAGTGAAGCATTATTCGATATTGAGTCCAATGAGTGACAAAGAGTACGATGTCTGACAAAATGGCAGGAGTGCTCTCTTACGGAGGTAGATGGTACAACCGGCTGTGATCGTGACACTAAGGAAGTAAAAATAGCATGGCTGTCTAAGCGAACATGTTTTTAAATTACTTTTGCATTCGTTATCAGGTAGATTTGGGGTAGGGGATATTTCCAACACTCACTGGATATTTGAATTTTGAGCGACCACAAAACGTACCTCGAGCTGCATAATAAACACACTGCAATACGTGTGCCAAGCTAATACAAATGTGCCACGGTTGCATATTAAACGTGTGTTTTAGCTTCACTCTCAAGACATTTCACTTTGAAACTGCAGCGAAATGTACAGCAAGGTACATAATAAATGGGTTGCAGAAATGTATGTAGAGGCACGTATTTCCAATGAACCTGGGTTGCAATTGTCAATAGTATGTTGCAACACCCCTAAGCACAACATGATAAACATGCAGCTTATAAATCAGAGACACTACATTTACCTTGCTGTCCATTCACAAACCCGACTCCTGCTAAAGGTGCATTCATTTTCCATTAATTAAAGCTATGTTTTGGATTATGTTGCCAAACTGAATTAAACCTGTTTATCCAACGGCTGATGGACTGGACAGAAGGCTAATTTTAGGCACTTGTCTGCAGGCTAATCCACTCAGCAAGCCAGCAGAGAGGAACACAGCCTGTCTGTCTTCGGGTTAAGCAGGTATCATGCTGTCTAGGACGGTCACTTGTGCACTACGCCCCATGTCATGATTTGATCCCAACTATATCTGACAAAGCATTCGTCTCATTACCCGATAATTAAAAAAAGGGCCAATGGAGAGAGTAAGGAGAACAAATGCTTCAATGCATGTCTGAGAGTGACGAGTTTTTATTGCAGAGTGTAATGAGAGTAACAGTCGCCAGCTGGGAGCTTTTTGATGACATCATTGGCTTTGATTTCTCAAGCGTGCTACTGTCATGTGCATTGGTTAGTTAAGGATTCCATTAAGATAGAAAAATGTAATGCAAATAAATTGTTCCTATTTGTTGTTCACTTGATAAGAGTGATGCTGAGAGCTTATGTTTTATGATATGGAAAATATTCACAGTTTATAGTCATCTAAAGACCCCACTATGCCGTTTGTACAATGATATCATTTATAAACAAGGATTCTCTTCATCCTGGTATTTACAGTGCAGAAAGCCTGGACTACATTTTGTTGACAAAAGAAAAGCTTGGAGCAGTATAAATTGGTTTCTTGTTAGATGCATGTTTGGTAGACTTTAGGGCACCTAGCTATTGTTCCTGGATTCCCTTTGCAGAGTTATTTTAACAACAGGCTTTGTTTTCTGTTTCAGTCTGCCAGCATCTGCTGTAGCAAACATTTTCATTAAAGTCTGGCTGAAAGTAAGGCTTGATTTTAGATTTACATGAAAATGTACTTGACAATTTGGCCTGTCAAGATGCTTTACCAACCTGATGCTCATAACATATCGAGCCATTTATCAGTACTCTACTATATAAAAATGATCAAGGACAGTCAGTTTTCTCCACTTGTTTAATTTGTGCATTTACATCGGAGAGGAAGCTGTGTTTTGGCTTTCATGCATTATTTCAGAGGTTGTATTTAAACTTATTTTTACTGGTTGAATAACTATCCCATCGTCAAAAAAATTAAACACAAATGCCCTCAGAGGAGCATTCAAGATGGATAGCAATCCGATCGCTCAATAACCTCAGGAAGTGGTTTGAGATGCATACAAGATGCAAAAGGACAAATGCATCTCGTTGTTGAGGGCATAACCTTCACTTCTCCCCTAACAGACCTGTTCGTCAGCACATATGGAAGTTGAGAAGCTCTGTATTCCACATGTGAGTGAGCAATTATTGATAAACAGTTTTAGCCGCCTGCTGTTTTTGGTTTTAATGAGCCACATCAAGTGCAGAAAAATTCTGCTGCTTGCTATTAGCATCAACACAGAAGTGAATATTTGCATACTGGGCAGGAATGGTAGATCAGATTTATATCTGTTTTCTGGAGACACGTTTATGTGGCCATGTAGAATTTGCATACACAACCAGATAAAAATCTGAGAGCTCAAGATGTTAAACACCACCTAAATAAGCAACACAGTCTCACGAGCAATTCGTACATATTCGTACGAGGTGCCAAATTTGTGCCAATTCGTACGATTTGTCCAAAACCACATGATGGGTAGGTTTAGGGGCGGGGTTGTGTTTAGGTCATTCGTACAAATTCATACGAATTGCCATCTCGTAAAATATGTACGATTTAGAATAAATCGTATGTATTTGTACGAGTGAGGGCGTACAAATTTGT
The DNA here is from genome assembly GCA_032353835.1 of Enteromius viviparus. Lineage (NCBI taxonomy): Eukaryota > Metazoa > Chordata > Actinopteri > Cypriniformes > Cyprinidae > Enteromius > Enteromius viviparus. Next base: position 8,627 of record JAUCNO010000614.1, on the reverse strand, counting down.
ACGAATTAGCCACCTCGTAAAATATGTACGAATTGCAGTGAGATCAGGTTGAAAATGCTTCAGGTTCGACTAACTCACCTAAACTGTATTGCAATATTAAGTAGCTACTCAATTGAGTGTCAGTAAGAATTGCATGTGAAAGAAAAATAAATGAACCTTACATGACATGGTTGTGTTTTCCCATTTAGAAGTGGAACAGTCAGTGTCAGTGTTTTTTTCACACTGCCACACATTTTATGCATGAATGCCTACAAATACTAATGAGACCACACAGAGATTTCAGGGGAGTACAGTTTAGTATGGTTTAAATAACCCTTGCCTAGAGTAAACATTCAGTTTTTAATTGCGATTTTCCCCATTTGACTTGAGTTAAGTGGCTTGAATTCATTTGTGTCTCTCAAATGGCTCAACCAGGTTGTGGCACAAGTGTTCAAGCACTTCTCGCACTGAGTGATCATGACAGCCTTGAGGCATTCAGGACTTGTGTATGTGTGTCTGTGTTTGAATCATTTTCCTCTTCACTGCGAGCACCTTAAAAATGTAGGACAGTGAGGACATTATATTACAATCGCAATGATCTCTGTCTTTATAGAACCATGATGTCCTGTTTCTTTATAGAATCTGTTTATATCGCTTCGACACAATGACAGACGAAATGGGTCGCAATTTGAATACACAAATGTAGCTGTCACCTATCAAGGAAAAAAGCAAAACCCCCCTCACCTCATGCAATTTTCTCGGCTTGCATGCATATATAAAGCAAAAATAAAAAAACATTTTCAGTAAACCATGCATTTTATGGCTGGTTACGCTTCAGAACTATAATGTTCTCAGAACAATGTGCGTGTCCAGGAAAACAATGTGACCTGTTTCTCAGAGATTCAGCTTTAGATAGCTGTTTGTTGCTGATGACTGACCAGATAATGTGTGTGATATTGATTGTATTGTTAGCCTGTACTTCAGGGTCTTCTCCTGCAGTACTTAAACTCACAATAAAGTCTGTGCTTCGGTTTTAAGTGTTTTGACTTTAGCTCCAGATTTTTCTTTTTTCAGAGTTTTCTAACCCAATTGCATTGCTTGCACAATAATGATGATAATAATAATAAGCAGTCATAAAATGATCTGAACAGCCGGAATGTATTTCTCATTTAAAGGAGCAGTGTGGTGATCAAAGCAGCTTTGTGATTATCTCTGGTGGTTTGTGATAACGGTATAGTGTGTGAACAGAGCAAAACAAATTCAATTCAGGTCATTACAGGGGTTTTTGGTGAGACAAGTTCAGCAGCAAGTTTTATACTGGAGGTCAGAAATGTTTTAGTATTTTGAACCACTGGTATCTTTTGTAATAGCGTGGGTGGCTGTCAGCTAATCGTCACACAGAGAAAAACATGAAAGGTTTTCACATTGCATGTCTCCTTTTATACAACAGATTAACCTAGTTCTTCATGTAAATTAATGACGGTCATTAGTAAACATGGTCATTTATGTGAAATGAAAACACTTCATTTTAAAACATAATCAAATAAAAATAACTATAAAAAAATATAATACTATTTCACAATATAACAGTTATATGATTTATCACACAAATGTAGACATCCTTTAAAAAATCCCCACAATCTTTGGTCTGATCAAAACATCGTATCCTCATAATGCATAGGATAAAATAGTAATGACATTTAGCCCTGTTTTATCCTCCTGCTCCTCTCCATCTCTCTCTAACCCTTTCTCATTAATGTCTTTCTTTTACCTTTGCTATAGCATAAAAAGCCTGACTGTGGGTCCTCAGGGAATCTGTGACTGTCACGTGTGTCTCTGCTCTGTGATCCATTAGCACCTCAGCAAACACTATCTGTACCCCGTTCCTGACATCTCACAGTGATCTGTGCTGTTGCCATTTAAGCTCAACACTAGCTGAGGTCATTATTCTGAGTCTTACAATGTTCAGAATCCTGACATTTTTCCCTCAGAATTGCGAGATTTAAATTCGGAGGGAAAAAACGTCAGCATTATGAGACTGTAATTTAGAGTTTTGGAACATTAACCTGCATTGTGAGGGTTGATTTAGTTGATTTTAAACGTGTGAAAAAAAAAAAAAATCGATATATATATATTTTTTTATTAAAAAATTGTGAGACACAGAGTCACAATCACCTTTTTGTATTGCATTGATTTAAATCCATATTATTATGCATTGGTGCGGATGTTAATGTTAATGTAGGAAAAGTTACTTTTAAAAGTAATGCATTACAATATTCACACTATGACGTTATTCCCTAAAAAGTTACGTAACTTAGTTACTTTTTCTAGAAAGAAATGCCCTATGTTACTTTCGCATTCCATTTTAAACAGAAAATACATAGGTTAATAAAATTGGATTACATTTGGTGTTATTCAACATTACATTGCATTTGCATAATGCGAGTTTGCATTTGACTGCTTTAATTCATTTTGATGAGTACTGAATCTTTCTTTTATGCGAGTGAGATTAATTAAGGCACATGTAATTCTCTAAACATGGGGACAGGACACTTGTCAGTCAATAAATGGTAAAGCAAAGTAACTGACATGACTTAATAAAAAGATATAAAAAAATAGTGCATTACTTTACTAGTTACTTGAAAAAAGTAATCTGATTACGTAAATTGGGTTACGTGTAATGCGTTACCCTTTCTTGAACAGGCAAATAAACTGAGTGTGCTACATCTGTCTTCTCCCTCTTCTTTCTCTGACAGAGCCACAAGCACTTACCAACACACACTTATAGTTTCTTAGTTTCTCACCTTTCATTTTTCCTCTTGCTCTGTGAAAGGATTAAAGAATGCCTGTTCTCTTGTCAGCTGAGACATGATGTGCTGCTAAATCTTTGAGTGTGTCTGTCCCACAGTGCTCTGCTCCACCTGACTGACAGCTCTGCTCCACTAACCCCCCGTTAAATGAAAAGCGCATTACACACTCCTCCATACTCACGAAATGACAGGGACTGTGCCACATTTGCAACACTGGAGTAGGAGGCTGATTTATGTGAAACAACTGAAGATCACATATCAAACCGCCAGCAGGATATCAGTAAGAGCGATGATGAGAGACCAGAATTAAGAGTTTATAAAGTTCATATGTCCCAATTTTGAGTTATATTTAATATCTCTGAATTCTGAGTTTGACTCAGCTCAATATCACAAGACAAAAGTCAACATTGTGAGATATGAACTCACAATTACAAGGGACAATTAGATAAAAACAAAATCGCAGTTACTTGTTTTTTCTTTATTTCTTTGGAGACAGACTTCCATATATTTTCTTTCTGCTGCATCACTTTTGAACTCAGCAAGAACTCTTGTGCAAGCGCTCCCTTCCACTGTGAAACTGGCAGATACATGACTTCAAAACAGAATTTTATATTGTTGGTGAGGATTCGGCCTCTGTGATTCAGGTTAGCACACGGAGGATGATGAAAGTGTGTGAACAGGTCACTGGAAATATGGTTAGATGGCGGAATAATATCTCGCATCACCTCTGGCAGCTCGAGTCACTTTCTAAAAGTCAGGTAAATGTCAGGAACAACAGCAGAGCGGATTCACTGACATGAGCTTTGTGTTCAGCTGAATGGATCCTTCAGCCTGTGTCCTTTCTCTGATCACTCACTCCTGTCTGGAAATGCTGTTTTATTTATGAAGTATACAGTGATGTTTGTGGGTCAGCATTCAAAAGGTGACAAAAGGTTAAAGGCCAAACTCCTAACAAATCAAAGCCTGTTTCTGTCATAGGATAAAATGTCATTGAAAACTCTGAATTCTGACTGTTTCCTAATAGTTAACATCTAGTAATTCTGAGTTAAAATCTTGCAACTTTTCTGAGAATGATGGGCCAAAACATCTACATTGCATTGTGAGAATTATCTGCTTTGTTCACCACCTTGGATGGCTTTTTTCTCTGCGCTCATCAAAATGAATTATGGGATTTCTTTCTCTATGAAGGAAACATGCAACGCTGCCAAAAAATTTACAAAAGAAGCCTTATGGAACAGCATTGCCTTTGATGCCTTAAAATTGTGCTTAAGTAGAGGCTTTGTTATCAGACTGTCTCACACTGGCAGGGGCCTAGCTGATTCACCAGCATGAGAATTGGATACATGAGCAGAATGGTACATGATGAGTTTCCACTGATCCCACTGAATAAGGACTGCAATATAAATAAGGGTCAAAGAGGAAACCCAAGCTAGTGACTCAATCAGCTCTAATGGGGTTGAGTCCAGTAGCTTGGCATTACAAGCAGGTGTGTGTTATGTGTGTGTTTGTGTGTGAGTGAACTGAGTCAGAAGAAAACGTATCAGAGTGACCTTTTGAGCTGGCAGGTTGTGTCAGAATAGCAGGGTTGTTTTTGTGCATTTCAACCATTCTAGTGTTTATATTATTTTTATATTATTTTAAATTTTATATTCATAAAATATATATATTTTTTTGCGTTTAGTCTTATTTATGTTTATTTAAATGTACACTATGGAATATTTTAATATATTTAAAAATATTTACTATATAATGGACCCTTTTCACGTTTCCGTGTTTTTCCGCAGCAGAGGTCGTCATAGTTGGGTAAACCTGAACTGCAGTGAATGGGATGGTACCACAAATATATTTTTTGCATTAATTTTTGCTCAAAAGAAAAACTCCACAGTAGTGTTTTCATGACTTTCAATACAAAATAAAAATAGAGAGAGACTTTTTCAAATTTACCATTCCTCTCATAGCCGTTGTGTTAGAAACACCCTTGCATTCGCGTACATTTTATTGCAAAGTTAATATAATACTAAGAATGGTGTTATAAATGTGCATACATTATTAAAAAAATACAAACAAGAAAAACATATTATTTACGATGCTGTTGACTGTTAAATGCGTCATCACAGTCTTGTGAAAAGGGTCCATTTATATTTCTTTACATTTATAATTTTTTTTTCTTTTTGTGTATTAAAACATGCTATAGAGATTTTGTTTGTTTTGATATTATTGTTTATTTAAATGTGCACTATGGACATTTGTTACATTATTTTAAATATTAAAAAAGTTACATTATAATATGAATAATTGCAATTTTAATGCATGTATGTTATTTTATAATTAGAGTTTTTTGAAATGTCTATTTAGACAAATTTTGGCATTTAGACAAATTGTTTTTTAAACTAAATTCCATTCAGTCCATTATTGTATGATGACTAATATTTGGATTTATACATTTATCCAAGCAAAAGAGCAGTGCAATAGCATTTATTAAACATTTATCAAAATTACCAGATCATGTCATCAATCTTGTGATTTATTTTGGTATAAATGTGACGTATATACTGTATATGCAGGGTTTGCACAAATATAGTGGCATAGAATACACACATCAAACTCAATTTTTGCGTATCAATACAAGTTTTTATTTGGCGCACAATACCAAACCAAAAGTGGACTTTGGTGTATAAATGACAAGCATGTGTTTGACGTGCATATAATACGCAGTATTTTTTTTATTTGGCATACTAATTATATACAATTTCATGAGATCACTTATGTTTAAAATATATTTTCACATGTTTAAATCTAAGTACTTGACAGAAGTGAATCTGTAATTTTAACCGGAAGGCTGTGATGTTTTCTGCTCTTCTCAGATGTCAGGAAAGTTCATCTGGGTGTAAAGGCAGCAAAGTGCTTTGTCTTGTCTAGTTTGTATGTGACGTTTACGCTTCGCTCTACAGTTTGAAGCCTCTGTCACCTCGTGTGGACCCAACTGCATAACGGAGCACCAGACATTCACAGCGAGTCTTTAAATTGATTCTCAAACACAGATGTTGTTTTTTAACACTCTCTCTGTCTCTCTCTCCCTTTCTCTTAGCGTTGTACATTCTCATTCATGTCCTCTACTTGATTCCCATTTTCCTGTCCCCTTCATCTCAGCTCAGCATCATGGATTGCTATTCATAATTACACAGGGAACAGCTATAGAGCACCATTGAGATGCAGCGGATGGTTTGACATTAGGATGATAATCCATACAGCACACTCCTCTGTCAGCTTTGGTTCCCTCCGGAGGCATTGTGGGAATGATTTGCCTGCTCAGCTTGTCGGATTTAGTTCTACCTGCCGGAAAGCATAGTAATGAGGAATTTGCATGCACAGGCCTGGTGGGTGACCTGTCCTTTCTGCATTCCAATAGTGCTGCATTGAGCAGGAGGAAACCTTGCAAGGTTGTTCCAACATAGTCTCACAACCAATTCGTATGTATTCATACAGTACAAGGTGCCAAATTCGTGTTACTTCGTACTAATTCATAGGACCTCACTTGTACGATTTTGTACGATTAGTCTAAAACCCCTTCACAGGTAGATTTAGGGGCGGAGTTAGGTGCAGGTCATTTGTTCAAATTCATACAAATTTGCAACTAGTAAAATACGTACGATTTAGAAGAAATATTATGAATTCGTACAAGTGTGAGAATAAGGTCGTACGAATTAGCCACCTCATAATATATATATATATATATATAAGAATTGCCATGAGATCAGGTTGGTTATACACTGCATGTATTAGCAACATTTTGCATTACATGCATGATTATTAATGAGATTAACATTGTTGTTCTGAATTTGCAGTGTATGGCTTCTTGAAATTCCTTCACTGATTGGGTGGGATTGTCGTTACTTTTATATATTTTTTTTATAAACCAGTGAAAATAAATGTTTTTTTATTATTTAATTTTCTTTGTAATGTCTTAAGTTAAAGTGGACATTTAATGTATTTTTACATTTACCTTTATTTAACCAGACAAGACACTTGACAACAAAATGACATATAGGAGTAATGTACATAAAAATTGTAAACATTTTTTTAATTCATATAATTTTTTTTATTCAGTCAATGTTACGAACCTGATAGGACTCAGGAGGTAAGTGCAAACACACAACAGTTTATTAAACAATATCGTTAAACAGGAATGTACTGGAGAAAATGGCAGGTGAATAACTATTGCAGTAGATAGATAGAGAAGGTAAACTTGATAATAATGCTAAGATTGCAGGTGGAGACACCACAATCCAAGGAGATGAAGAGGGGATCCGTAGGAGCTGGAAGACACAAGGAGACAATAGAGAGGCAAGTAACGTAGGTAGGTTTTGTCTAGAAGTCTTTGGAGAGAGTTCTAGAAGTCCCATTCTCACGAACAAGCTCAGAAAGCTAGTGCTGGGTGGTGTGTGGTTTTATGGAGAGCTTGATTAGTGCTGATGAGGTCTTGGGTGAGTTCAGTTGGCTGTGACAGGTGCATGTAATCAATTAGTGTGAGAGAGTGAAGGTGAAGCCCCGCGTGGGCGTACCACAATACAGATTTTTTTCTGTATTGACTAAAACATGAAAGACATAAATCTCATTTGTTTTTTCACACATGCATTCAAAGTTTGGGGTCTGTACATTTTTTAATGTACATTCTACATTGTACTTTAAATTTTTTAATCACCTAAATTTGTCTGATACTTTAAATGTAATTAATGTTTGTGATGCAAAGCTGAATTTTAGTCTTCAGTGTCACATAATCCTTTAGAATCATTCTTATATTCTGATTTGCTGCACAAAAATGGTCTGTTATTATTATAATTATCAATGTTGAAGGTTTTTGCAGCTCAATATATATGTGAGGACTGATACTCATAGATTATTTTAATATAAATTTCAAAATAGAATTTATTAAATTTATTTAAATTTATTTAAATTTATTAAATTTCCGGTCATCACTATCAATTAGATCAATTTACAAATTACCCTCACAAAAATAAACGCACAACTATACATTCAATCACATGTCTTTATTAGCTACTGTAAATTAATGAATTAATTAATTTAATTACAGAAGCATGTTGTGCCCCCTTCCTCCTGCTTACAGCTGCTTTGTTGGACATTTCCTTATTTTTGTTTTGCAATACAGATGATTATTTTAACAGAAGGTCTAATGACTGTGCAAGTCTAATCAGCTCTGAACCCAATTTCACAGATCAGCGATCAACAGGCAAATTGGGCAGCATAGTGATGCAGTAAACTTCAAAGTGCGTCGGTCACCGAGTTAAAACGAGGGCTGATAGAGAAAGAACACCAATCCAAAACAGCCAGAAATAATTCACTCATCAATTATGCATCGCTGCTTTTGTAGTTGCGTGTGGTGGGTCTCAACACAATGACTAGATAACACTTCTCTACACACTCACAGCACAATTTCTTGTTAATGGGATTTTGCTGAGAAAGTTTGACTGGGTTGGAAATTGAATCATGTCTGCATGGTGTTTCAGGCAGAAGAATGCATTGTCAGAACTAAGAATAATGCTAACTTTATACCTAAAGGTGTACGACAGCTTGTATTATCAACCAATTATGGGTAAATAAAGTACAAAGATGCCGTCACAGTGAGAAGCTGTTGTATCCCTAAAGTTGCTCAGTATGTAGTAGAAGCACCCTTTGATCGAATACAGCTATGAGTCTTTTTGGGAAAGATGCAACCTGCAAGTTTTTCACACTTGAATTTAGCGATCCTCTGCCATTTCTCCTTGCAGATCCTCTCCAGTTCTGTCAGGTTGGATGGTAAACGTTGGTGGACAGCCATTT
>JAUCNO010000612.1:18570-31705 GCA_032353835.1 Enteromius viviparus | reverse complement strand
TTGCTCCCACTCTACACACAAATTTTACTCTGCATACTCAAATTAGAGCAAAAATAACTCTTTTGGAGGAAAAAAATAATAACTCTGGAAAAACAACTCTGCGATTTTTCCTGTGTACTTGCGATAAAAATCAGTGTTTATTATTGTGATGATAGAATAAAATGATTTGATTTCAAATAATATTTTGCTGTATTATAACTTTATAGAATTATTAGAATTTTATAAAAAAGAAATGTCGTGCCCCGACAAACTAGTCTGTTGATAGCAACCACGGCTTCACCCACAGCCTCGTTTATTCGTCATCATCTCATGCAAAGAGTGACACACAAAGACATTAATAAAAGTAAAATTTAGATTGTGGACATAGGTTAATCCTTTTTTTCCCAGTCAGTGAGAGTTGGTCTGTGTCTGTTGGTGCAGTGTGAACGACTTATTTTTCATAAGGTTTGAAATCTAACAGCTAACCTGTTGAAGGTGTTTGACTGTGCGATGTGAAGTTGTGAACTGCTCAGTGTTTGCACGCTATGTGGAATTTGTGGCGTCGCACCACATCCTTAGAAGACAGTGTGTCACTGATTTGACAGAATCTGTCATATCCGGTGTATATGGTGCATGTCTGACTGCGTGAGAGACAATTCTTTGGACACAATACAAATGTAACTTATTTGCCAGAGAAGACATTTCACCACCCAACAAACGCAGGTATGGGATATGCAGTCGGGTGAAAACAAGCTCCACTGATCCGACGTTTGTCTGTGCAGTGTGAATTGTCCTTTAAGCGGCATAAAGGAATGTTTGTTAAATGTAACAAAAAATGTTGCTCCCGCCAACAAATAAGGCTAGGCTTTTACGTTAGACGAGTAATGTTATATTTACAGAGATAAGATCTGAAGGAAACAATCAAAAATGTGTCTGGGTGAAGTTAACTGTCCAAGAGAGACCACAAGAGGTTATAATTAAATGAAAAAGATTTTTATAAGTGGTTTGTGAAACCGACTGTGCGTTTTAAAAATAAAAAAATAAAAATTAATGTGTAAAAAAAGCGTGGAGTACGATCATTTGCTACTCTTTTGCGTTATGTATTGGACTACTATTTTCGATTTATAGACTCTGACATACAAATGATGAACACCACAAGCATCTATCAGTGACTAAATTAAAGCGTCGGCTACATGTAATTTAACCTGGGGAGCACGTTGTCTTTATTAAAGAAGCAAATAAGGTTCATTCAGACGAGTTTTTTTTATTAGAGAAGGTACATCCGTCAATATTCAAAACATGCAAAATATGCAAAGCGTCATCTTCAGCGCCTCACCCGACAGGTGCGTCAAAAAGGACATAAAGAATAGACTGGACGCAACTGGATACTTTTCGCTTTCGACTTTTCAATCAGGTAGAGGTAAGTCAACATTTCTTTTCTGCTGGAATAGAATATAAATAAATAAAACAATTATAATAATTGAAGTTTAATAAACAAATACATGCGACCTTTTTCTCACTCTCTTTCATTCATAGTCTGTTAAAAGAGAAACTGAGTTAGTTGTTTTAAGGTCAAACCGAACAGGGAAATGTTCAGTTTTTTAATGTCATTAGGGAAATGACTAAATATAATTTCCAAACAATATTAGCCGTTGCTGTCAATTAAAATTTAGGTTTGTACAATTTTGCATTTTTTGACATAGTTGAGTGCAAAAACAGAAACATTTAAATTTTCGATTAATTCTTACCTGGTTGCTCGCAGAGCCATTGAGAAAGTTTTTTTTCTTTTGCTCAGTTGCCCAGAAACATTGCTAAAAAATATATTCAGTATCACCAGCCTAACCAGATTCAGGAAATGCAACCAGCGGCCATTTTAATCTATAATACCGGTTTCTTCTTAGAACCTTGAATTAAAAGATGGGCAGATTTACAATGAAGATATAAAATATAGAAAATATGATTCAGGCATGAGGAAGTGTTAATATAACACAACAGCAAGATCTTGCTTCTGTTTTGTTTGTTTGTAAGCTGCAAAATTCTCTATTTCCTTATATATGGGTAATGAATAACTTAGTCCTCAGTCTTTGGTTTCAGATTAGTTATGCATAACTTACTGTTCTTTAACAAGGACTCTGTAAAAAAATGTTATTGAATATTTATAACTCTGGACGATCACACATATTTGCAACCCAATTTTATAACTTGTGACCCTGGATCTTTAAACCAGTTTGTAGCCAACAGCCAGCAATACATTCTGGCTCAAAATGATCCATTTTTCTTTTATGCTAAAAATAAAAAAGTAATGATCATGTTCCATGATGATATTTTGTACATTTCCTATCATAAATATATCAATGTTTATTTTTTGATTAGTAATATGCATTGCATTCTTTTTTTAGCACCATCAGATTTTCCATTTTAATAGTATTTGGCAGAGATGCTACTATTTTATAGAACCAATTTATTAGATGATGTATGAAAGTATTAATCTATTTTACATATTTTCCCCTGTATTAGATGGACAAAGTAATACCCACAGTATCCGTTTCAAAAGCCACTCGGAACATAGCAATCGTTCTGTTCTCTATAACATGTATTATAATCTACTTGTGCTATGACTCATCCCAAACCCTGTTCGCCAAATTCACTGGTGGTCATGGCCAGATGAATAACATCAGTGCAGAAACGTGCCTCAACATCCTCAAGATGCAGAACTACGAGTGCCCTATGAACACGACCTTGGGGGAACATCTGATACCAACACCTAAAGCGGAAGAAGAACCAGACACCATTCTGTTGATTTGGATGTGGCCTTTTGGCGTCGGATTTGGACTGGGACCCTGCAGTTCTTCTTTCGGTATCCATGGCTGTCGTTTAACGGATGACAAAGGTCTGTTTAACCAAGCGCATGGGGTAATGTTTCATCATAGAGATATTAGTGGGGATATATCCAACTTGCCACAACTCCCACGACCAGTTTTTCAGAGATGGGTATGGTGGAATATGGAGTCTCCAAGTAATGCGTATGGAAATCCCTTACTAAACAATGTGTTTAATCTGACTTCAAGCTACCGCTTGGATTCGGATATTCCAGTACCTTACGGTTGGCTCAGATACGCCACAGAGGAAGAGAAAAATTATACTCTCCCAAAAAAGGACAAATTAGTTTGTTGGATAGTAAGTAACTTTAACCCAGGCTTTAGGCGTTCAAAATACTATTTTGAGTTAGTGAAATATGTTGAAGTGTCAGCTTATGGCAAGCACTTTAACAACCCAATTAATAGCGAAGAGTATTCAAATGTAGTGTCTAGTTGCAAGTTCTACCTGTCTTTTGAGAATTCCATTCATAGAGACTATGCAACTGAGAAGCTGTTCAATCCTCTAGCGCTTGGTACCATTCCTGTTGTTATTGGCCCGCCAAGAGCAAACTATGAGATGTTCATACCAAGTCATGCCTTTATCCATGTGGATGACTTTCCATCCCCAAAAGAATTGGCCGATCATCTGAAACTCCTGGACCAAAATGAGGACCTGTATAGGCAGTACTTCACCTGGAGAGAAAATTTTGTTTCAGTGGGAACACGTTTTGGTCTTGAGCACGCCTGTCGGATTTGTGATCATCTTAGAAGGAATAAGAACTACAAAGTGTCCAAAGATCTTAAAAGCTGGTTCTGGAGTTGAGGGAACTTTAAGAGACGCTGATGAATGGGGTGGTTACTCATGAGTTATAATTTTTTTACCTACTTTGGTTAACAGCCAGGAACTGTGAATCAACTCAACATGTTTACTATTTAAATTTTTGTCAACCTTTGTAATTTCATTCTTAATATAGGAGGCAGAAATTATTATTATTTTGTGCTAACTGACAGCATACCACAGACACTGAACAATTCACATAACTAAAGTGTGAATTGTATTCAGGGGCGGATCTAGAAAATTATTCATGGGGTGGCATTAAAATAAACTGTGGTGGCAACACTGAAGCAAGCAACCTTGCATGTTTTTTGTAGATTCAAGGAACGCTATTCTTATTCGGTCTATACACTAGGGTGCACATTTTTCCATTGTCCTATTAAAAATGAAATGTGTGATTGACTTGAACCTGACATCTGGATTGGAAAGTCAGATACATTAAATAAGATGATACATTATATTTAACTTCTCTTTAATGAGTTCTAACCTGTTGAGAGTTTAAGTCTATGCCAAGCTTTACAAAGCTTGACAAACAATGCAGACTGCATGTGGAAACAAAGTCTCAGTGGATCAAGTCTGCTTAAGTCGAAAACACAGGGACGTGCACAGGGGGGTTGCTCAGCCCTGGCAACTGCCCATATGCCCTTTTCGACTCACGTTGAAAAAAAAAACATCGTACAATGGATGCAGATTTTCACGTAGGTCTAGATTAATAATAATAATAAAAATCCTAACAATTACAATAGGGTTTCTGCGCTACGCGCACGAACCCCTAATAAAAACAGGCACCTGAGCTGAGCCTGCATGCGCGGGTGCGAGATTGTCGCGGTTGTCGGGTGAGGCATCTCAACGTTATAGGTGTTGTGCCGAAATTTGACTGCCAGCCGAATTATGACTCCACTCATTGAAATCAATAGTAATCCTAACCCCGCCCCTAATCATAACCCCTCCCTCACACCTATCACTAAACCTACCAAAACTAGGGGAGTCATAATCTGGCAGGGGGTCAAAATTCGGCACTACACCTGTTAAGGTGAGTTTGTCATCATCATATAGCCCGTGAGGTTTTTTTTTTCAGGTCAGAGCAACTGCCCCTTAAAATTCCTGTGCATGTCCCTGCAAAAACACATAATAAATATACAGAAACCACATTTAAATCGCCAACAAATATCTTCAAAATGAATAAAATAAATCACAGTATTTAGTGCAACAAGAGCAACAAAAGTCCCTTAAAGTCCAAGTATCATATGTCAAAACTGTGTAAAACTTTGCTTCTATCATTATTGAAGCATGGAGACTGTGTGGTTGTGGTTATTTTCAAAGTTTTTCTCTTGTTTAATGAAAAGGCAGTTTTTTCTTAAAAACTATTGCAATGTTTGTTATATTGTTTACAGACGATCTCGTAGGCTGCACTGAACAGCTGATAACTTCGGTCCCCTAGAAAAGAAATAAAAGCCCGCCCACACTGAAAGCTGATTGGCTTATTTTGCTTAGTAAACCAATCAGGATGCTCTTTGTCTACCACGCGCTATACAGGCACACACACACACACACAGTTCATATGCACGCACGGTCTGTCTCTCCTTTACTCCGTCTTATGCGCGCATTACACGATGCAGACATTAATGTCTCGCGTGCACGCGCTTGCCGGCTTGGCGTAGATTCCGGGATATTTTATACAATTTGCGGGCATCACGCAGCCACAATCAATATACGGGACACTAGTGCTGGGGTGGCAAATGGGGTGGCAAGGCTTTTTCTTAGGGTGGCAATTGCCACCCCCTGCCACCCCGGTAGATCCGCCCCTGTGTCTATGACATTTACAGAAATCGCTTTAGAATATTAATTTACATTTTGCTCAGTTGAACCTGGGGAAGAGATTTACAATATTAAGTGGAAAACTGTACTGTTCTTTTGTTTTATTTATACATTTTATGTGTTCATCTGTTTATGTTATTTTGATGGCAATAGGTCCGGGAGCATGGTTTATAAAGGGGATGCTGATGAGGAACACCTGGGCCGTACGAGGACTATGGGAAATACAGTCTGATGAAGGTTTGTACTCTGGTGAGGGTTCCCTGTGGTGGCGACCGGAGAGAGCCACAGAGGCACGGTTTCTGACAGTAAAACTCCTGTTTTAAATAAATTCAATGCACACAGTAGGGTGACCATCCCACATAGTGCGTGCGCGCACAGTGTTTGAAGCCCAATTTATGCATCCCGCAAATTGAGACTGTGTCACACATCAATGCTTGCTCAAAAAAAAGTTCACTCTATATCCTCGAGCCCCAGGGAGCCAAGCGAATATTACTTGACAATTCAGCACGCTACTGTTGCCACACCCACCCCTCACTTGAACTGCTGACTAGGTTGTTGTCAACTTTTTCTTTGTTGTCATGACAGCGCTCTCACGTGCATACCAGACAAACTGGGAAGGAACTTTTAGATGCGTGCTTTCCAATTTGAAAAATTGGAGAAAGAGATTGAGTTTGATGCACCGCTATCATCAATTAAAAAGAGAGGGTGTGGGTACAAGAAAGACTGGGGAAATGAATATTTGTGGCTGAAAGGTGTTGAGGGGGATACCGAGAGGGCTTTTTGTGACCTTTGCAAAACGTCCTTCTCAAACTCACAGACTCACAAGAAACGTGTCCAACAGAAAGAGACCTTTTCTCCGACCTAAAAATGGCTTTCTAGCTGACGAAGTGACTGCTGCAGAGGTGACGAGTGTGTATCACACTGTCCAACATGCTACATCATACAGTATATCCTTCAGTGATGTGCAGTAGCGTCGCTACAAGTAGTGACGCTACTAGTTTAACTACATTTCTTAGTAGCGTGTCGGTAGCATCGCTATTTTCACAATCAAACAGCTTTTCAGTAGCAAAGCTATTTTATTGATCAAGTAGCGCGGTAGTGTCCACACAAGCTAACGTTATATTCCCCAAGCATTTCTGATGCTTAAGCACACATCGGAAATAAAAATGCTATGGATCACTGATCCTAAATCAGATTATGAGGCCACCACCATACACGGGCCAATGCAGCCGCCCGCAACAATGTCAGTGGCTTCTTCTTACTGCGGTTGGCAATGAGCTTTTTGGTTTTAGCACCACCTTCTGCACCGGATGCGTGACATGCTTAGGCGAACACTTTTTGGAAAGATAGCAGAGGAAGGAGAGGAATTGATTCTGAGGGGGGAGTAACCGTGGACGTACCTCAAGAAGTTCATGACGCTGACTGAGACAACGGTCTTTTTTTGCCATGCTGGTACTTTTTAGAGTTAAACTACGTTTGCCATGTTGCTGTAGCTTAGCTTGCTACATTTCTCAGGGTAGTAGCTTTAGTTTAGTTAAGCTACATTCAACGTAGAGTAACTGATAGCTTAGCTCACTACATTTTCTAAGCAGCTTCCCCACCACTGGTATCCTTACATGGGCAACTTGTGAGTAACATTTCACTTTCGTTATCTCCCAAGCAAAAGCAACTATAATTTTTGAAAAGGTATAAATATTTCTATAGATAATATTTATATAAAATCAATAATGATCAAAACAAGTAAAGCAGTATTGTGTGTCTCCACAGCCCAAACGCCATTCTTCTCAGTGGCTTCAGTTCCCTCCAATCATGGGACCACCAAGCTCTTCCCACTGTCTGTGCGTTACTGAACGCCAGACTTGGGAATACAGACGAAGGTCCTTGGTTTCTATGATGACAGTGATGAAACATCTGCCGCGATCCACAACCAGATAGTCACCCAGCTGGAGGAAAATGGACTGGGACTAGACATGATATCTGCGTATTCTGCTGACAATGCTAGTCTGAATTACGTGAGATACAACTCTGCTCAACTCTTCCTGCTTAGACATGTGCCCACAAGATGGCTGAGCTTGTGGCCTGCAGTGAAGAGGCTTCATGACAGCTGGGCTCCTATCAAGACCTACTTTCTCTCATTGGGAGAGGACCAGTGCCCAAAGTCACTATGGCAGCTGTTCAAGGATGACTAGGATGGTGAGGGCAACCCCCTTGATCTACAGGTAATTAATTTTAATTGCACTCTTTTTTTTTCATCTAAATATTATTACATGAAACATGGATTAGTGAAATGATGATAGTGTAAACAGTGCCAACACACTCTCCTTACTTCTTGTAGGTTTACTGTCCTTCCTCAGCAATGCGCTGATGATTTTCCACGGCACTGTGCTGGTGCTGGAGCGAGAAGATGGGACTGTCTGTGAGCTCTACGATATGATGTTCACCCTAAAAACCAAGCTACACTAATGAGAGAGTGATGGTTTCTTTGGGGCCCAGACGGGTGTACTCCTCCAGCAGTTTCCAGACAGACAGGCAGCTGTGCTCAAAGAGGACATGTGCCACTTCTACCAGTCCTCTCTCACCTACAGTACCTGGAGCAGCGCTATGACGTCTCAGACTCCAACTACCAGAAGAAAGTGGCTAGCCTGGCACTAAAGAAAAGCCCATTGAACTTCTCCCATCTCTGTGAAGCTGTAGAGGTCCTGCAGCTAAGCAAGAAGTTGACATGGATGCGCTATATGATGAGTATTGTGTCGTTCTGTCACACCCACCGGCCATCGTGCAGTCTGGAGCTACAGTCGTGGAGACTGTGAGCCACCTCACTCAAGCACACACACACACACACATCAAACATGACAGCATTAGCTTCTTTCCTTTTGAGTCTACCAATAACCAATGCTTCAGTGGAGAGGGTTTTTTCAATGATGACAAGACGCTGGATGGACACAAGGAACAGATGTTCAGTAAACATCATCAAGTCAGAAATCCAGGTGAAGAGCAACTTCACATTCAGTTGCAAGGACTTCTGCACTAATGTATTGAAAGAGAAGGTTCTCCTCAATGCTCTACGATCCATACAAGTTCAAGAAGAAACCTGAAGGTAAGAAACCTAGTTATGTCTAAGATGCCATTTGTCTAAGATGAAGTTTGATTTATTTTGAACATTGGTGGACTGTCCACAGGGGTGCAAATGTGTCACTTTTAGGAAACAGTAGCTTTTTAGTTCAGAATATGTCATTAATTTGCATAGGATTGTATCTTGGCACCTTTTTGTATTGTTGTCACCTTGTGATGGTGATGGGTTTGCACTCCTCTGTCTATACTGGAAAACCATTTGGAAGCTTATCCTAAAAAAATGAATGTTGCTTTAATTCTGTCTCTTATCTTTCTTCCTTATTTGATTCAGATGCTGATGAAAAGGTTTGAGTCCTAAAGGTGTCCCCAGAACACTGAACAGTTTTTTTTCCTGCCCCCTCATTTACTAAAATCCAAGTTCACCAACTCCTGTGGTGTTGAGCAACTACAATTACTGTTAATTCTACATTTTATATTCTCATTTATTTAAAGTGAATAAGTTGTAATGAAAAATAAAACAAATTAAATAGCTAAAGTAAATTGTAAGTGGGAGTGCATCTGTCAATTGATTACAAAAAATACAAATTGGTTGGCCTATTCATGAGCATACATCAGCAATTACACATGTTTAGGGGAATAGGACATTATTAATATACCATTTGAGGTGGTATGTGCTAGAAATGGGTAAACCACTATCAGTGAGTCTGCCCGTGGGGTGGGGTGGGGGCACCGCCACGGCAGGCAGTGTCCCACATTGTCCCTCAGAAACATACCCCTTGTCCCCCCTTGGGCTATAGCAGTTGGTCACCCTAATGGCTGTTGAGAAAAAAATTTATTGTTATTATTATTGCTTATAAGTGGTATTTGTCAGCTTTAAGTAACGTAGGTAAAATGAGACTTGTAGTTATAATCCATTATAACTATGCATTATATATAATCTATTGTAATCGTGTTCATTGTGTGTTACAAATTGTCACCATCCTAAAAGCTATAACCATAATAAGTAAATGTTATAACACATTAAAACTGTTCTTATGAATATTCATGAGATGACACAATATATTATAAAGTTGTTTATAATGCATTATAATGCATTTATTATAGCGCCTTAAGAATACCCTTATAATGTTTAATAAATACAGGCTTCATAAGTGTTACCTTTCATTAAATATATATATATATATATATATATATATATCCAATAGAAACTTAAATGATGACAAATAAATATGTAATTGATACATGTAATCAGGCCAGTAGCACAAATTCTCAAATATAGATATGGTTGCTGTCATTAACAGAAAAAAAACGGTTTGTGCCTTAAATTTCTACAAAAAGACAGTCTGTGGTTAAAGTGTGATCTCTAAAGTTACTGGATCACTTCTGCTAAACACTTCTGCTAAAACGTTTTGTAAATGATTTTTCGAAAGATGGCTTAGCTGCACTAGCTTACACGACATAAGCTTTCACCAATGTCAAATTCAAAAATCATATGATTATGATTATGTGTTTTCTTAAATTGTGTGTGAACACATGGTTGAGAATATGTGTGTTCAAACGGGGCTTTTGCTTTCCTTCACAGACACATAAAACTTTATTATGGAGCTGCACATGATCAGAACAGCGTCAATTATTCAGTTGCAATACACACTTGATAGTTTGTTAATGTTGAGTTGAAATATGGAGAATTAACTTACAGATGAGTTTGTTAGTAATGATCAATCTTATTACTGGGATATAGTCAAAACAAGCATGTTTGAGACAAACCAGCCAATCACAAAATCTTTTTACAGTAATCTATGCAGGCAGGATAGCAAGCCTGCTCTAGATTTACTTTTTTATGTATGACGACGAGGGTCAGGCCACATTATATTTAGAAATGAACTGCATACCCACAAAGAGTATCAGGATACGCAGAATTGAATGTTTATTGCTCTTGTGGATGTTTACTGACCTCCTTTACCTCCTCCTTATACTCATGAAACTCAGACACTGTATTTGTAATTTGCCAGAATCACACAATATCAATTTAGTCTTTATTGGTTTACATTTTCTAACGTTTGCTGTAAATTAATAAAGCACAACTGCACAAGTCTTGCATGCATTTCTACTTGCTATTCCCACTGTTTGTGTGCACAAATTAAATTTTTATACCAAATGAAAGTGGTAATACTTCCCAAGAGTTTTAATCTTATAATGAAAGTTCAGGTCTCAAACATCTCGATTAAGTGAAGTTTCCTTGGCTTGCAAAGTCAGCAATTCACTCCTTGTGTTCTTGGTACAATCTCACATGTAAGATGTTACTGCATTGTACGAGTCTCTGATGATCAGATAAACTGTAGTTTTCACAACCCATAGAACACACATCTAAATAACGAAGCACATAGAGATTAATTTAATACATTTCAGGTCCAATTATCTATATATTCAGAACAGATCTGGCCAGTTTTCTGTGCGTGATGCAATAGAAATAGCAAAGATGAAAGAGCAATTAAAATCTGAAACAATGATATGGCGAAAAAAGAAATTGATGTGCTTTC
The DNA here is from genome assembly GCA_032353835.1 of Enteromius viviparus. Classification (NCBI taxonomy): domain Eukaryota; kingdom Metazoa; phylum Chordata; class Actinopteri; order Cypriniformes; family Cyprinidae; genus Enteromius; species Enteromius viviparus. The sequence continues at coordinate 20,603 of JAUCNO010000612.1, read as the reverse complement.
ATAATCACACAGAATTGAAACAATACACAATTCCTAATTACTAATGAATATAGTCCAATCATTTACAGACAAAATAGTTTCTATAGGACATATATCTTCTCAGAAATGGGATAAGAGTTTATATACAACTGAGAGGAAGGAAGAGAAGTATCACTGTGGCAGGACTTTGAGAATAGCGTTCACCTCTTCAGCTACAGTCGTCAGCGCAAACTCAAACTGATCCTGAGAAACAAACAGACACATGCGTCAGCAGGAAAGAGACTGTGTTTCATTGTATTTGTGTGTATGCATGTGTATATACCTTGGTCTGAACCATGCTGGGTCGCTGGTCTCTCAGGTGTTCCAGCGTAGCTGCAATATCAATCTCTTTTGCACCTGTAAAGCAAAGAATTTTACATCATATTTTTATCAATATTTATACTGACTCTCCACAGTGTACGAAGTATATTACAGAAGATTATTATCAGCTTTTTTGTTTGTACCTTTGGCCATTTTGTTCAACACCATGTCAATCAAAATGTACGTCCCAGTCCGTCCAGCTCCGTCACTGATGGACAGAAAGCAAGATTAATAAAAGTATAAATAATTAAAAAATTAAAAGACAAATTACACATTTTTTTCAGTGTCAGTGATGTTAAAGTGTGATCTCTAAAATTATTACATCTTCTAATAAAAAATAAAACCAACTTCTGCTAAAACTACAAATATAAATATAAAACACAAAATGTTTTGTAAATGATTTTTCCGAAGATGGCTTAGCTGCACTAGCTTACACGACAGCTTTCACCAATGTCAAATTCAAAAATCATTGGTTATATGATTATGTGTTTTCTTAAATTGGGTAGTGAACACATGCGCTCAGGACAGTAGGGACTTTTGGATACCGATTGAAAAAATTCTCATTCTGACGGCACCCATTCACTGCAGAGGATCCATTGGTGAGCAAGTGATGCGAAGCTAAATTTTTTCAAATCTGATCTGTTAAAGAAACAAACTCATCTACATCTTACATGGTCGGAGGGGGAGAACAATTTCAACAATTTTTTATTTTTTTGTGAATTGTTTCTTTAATGCATATAGTTTTCCCCCCCTTTAATCAAATTGTGACAACGTTTTCTGACTCTTGCATGACTTTGCCTTCCCACTGACATCATCATGACACCATGGGTAGGGAAAATAGCCAAACATGTTTCTTCCAGCCATCTGTCTTTTAGTTGTTGCGGCCACCGTATAAACTACCGTTGCAAACACGGTGATGGTGGGCAGGTTCTCTTAAAATACCCCAAAATGCTGTGGTTATGGTCCACAAATTTTAATTTTGGCACTTTGAAGAGGTACATCAGAGAATTATTGTTGACTTTTTAAATGTAAATTTTTTATTATTGTGCATTGTTATATAAGTATGATTTAAAAATGATTTTACTTTTGTTTATTTATTGAACATTTATGTTGAGTACATGCCTTGTTTACTGTATTTGACTTTTTGGATGAAATATTTAATAAATAGTTGACAACAGATGCATCTTTTGTAGCATTTCTAATGACAAGTAATACTCCAGCGCAAATGTTATATTGAAAGTAATTAATATATATATATATTAAATATCACGTTATGCATGTGTGTGTGTGTGTGTGTGTGTGTGTACTTGCCTGCAGTGAACAATGACAGGGCAGGATCTTCCACGGTAACATTTGTTTACTTTCCTATTAGAAAGAAGACATACATACAATCATGAAACACACACACACACACACACACACACACACACACACACACACAAAAGACAACTGAAAGTAGATTTTAGATGCAGCTAAGCTACATTATTAAAGTGTGCTACATATCCTTTATATATAAAAAAATACAAAAATAATAAAAAATACACCAGTGTTGAAAAGTCAGAGAAGTAAGAGGTTAAAAAATACAGTAAAAACAGTAACATTGTTAAATATTGTAATTGTCACGTCCAGCTGGAGCTGCCAGTGAAAGACTGCTGTTGGCAACTCCAGCTTTCTATGAACACAATGTTTCATGT
>JAUCNO010000612.1:0-18470 GCA_032353835.1 Enteromius viviparus | reverse complement strand
CTGTAGTCTATTTATCAAGCGTGCAGAACAACCACCCAGTAAAGCATTACAATAATCTAACCTCGAGGTCATAAACGTATGAATTAACATCTCTGCATTTTGTGTACATTAACAGCAGTCTCTGTGCGATTTAAAAAAAATGCTGCTACAAGAATCCTTACATCAATGTTGGTTGTGAAATACTATTGGTTCTTGTGTGTCTCGTGACCGATTGCGTCATGCTACCGCACAGAAGCATGTTTTATGAATGAGATGACAGCGCGTTATCGGAGCAGGATAATTTTTTGTGATTAAAACCTTGTGTTTGACTCTCTTCTTTGCATAATATTTCATATGGCTTTAGAAGACTAGAAATGTGACACAATTTGCTGTAATGCATTTATACTGCTTGTTTATGATTAATTTGCGCAATGAATACCTGTGACTACATTTGCCTGTGTGTGTTTTATATTGTTCAGAGGTGGGTAGGTTTAGGGTAGGGGTTGGGTTGGTGCTCCAATAAAAGTAAACAATTTATATATATTTATTTATATATAGGCATATATGCATCCAAACCATTGCATTAATCCAAACAACTGAAAACAACCGACGACCCTTCACGTCAAAAAAAAAAAAGTGACTAAAAATGTGTACCTTGAGCTTTAAAAAGTGAAAAAATCTTTCTGAAGACAATAACCTATTGCACCATTAAGTAAACAGCTCTCTTTATGGATGAGGCTTTGAAATATTGATTTACACAGTTCATTCAAAATACAGATTAATTTAGAAAGTAAACATGCTGTTATGAAGCAGATGGGACACAATGGCAAGTTAAAGGATGGTAAATCTTTATTTATAGCAGCTTTATTTATAGATTGGAACAGTGAAAAGGTGAGTAGAACAATGGATGATGACTTTGGAGTAATGGAACAATACGTTAACCTTGACTATCTATCTTTCTAGGAGGAATGCATCACTGGAATACACGCAAGATGCAGATGCAATGAATCACAACCACACACCGCAAATCCTGGATACACTGGAGAGACAGAGAGGGCAATTCAAGGAGCCTGGCGAGAACACAGAGGTTCTGGTGAACACAAGGAATACTCCGTCAGGAACAAGCTCGGACAGTGTGTGCTGTGTGGTTTTATGTGGTTGGTGATTGGTGTCTGAATGTGCAGCAGGTGTAAGTGATTAGTATTTAGTGGAGAGTGAACGTTGTGATTGGGTAAGTGAGGAGCCTGGTGTGTCTGTAACACATGCCTTGTTGCTCGGAGAGACACAACAATTATGCTATGGCTTTAAATGTAAAATTTTATTTGCAAAACTGATATAACTGATTATGATTAAAATATAACACAACATCAACTTCTTTACTGAACTGTTCATATTAAAATCATATTTAAACTTGTGATATTCGGGACAAAATCAGCACTTTTTTCCAAACGAGATGCTATGGGGAAGAGTGAGGGGTGGACCACCCAGCAACCCAACAGATCTTCTCTCTCTTCTCTGAAAGCAGGGCCTTGAAGGCCGCAACACCTCGGGTTGAGTGTGCTCTGACTCCTAGCCTTGGCAGGAGACCAGATGACTTGTAAGTTATGTTAACAGTATCCACAATCCACCTATTCAAGGTCTGCTTGGTTGCTGGACACCCCCTTTTGGGGGACCAAAACAAACCAGGAGTTGCTCGGAATTGTGCCACAAGGCAGCTCTGTGGACGTATGCTCACACTGGACACATGCAATTTCGCTTCTGTTGGCCGGGCTCCCTGAAGGGAGGAGGATTAAATGCCTGCAGTACAACTGGCTGTGGTGTGACCGCAGGGACCTTAGGGCTTTAACCCACTCACGGGTACAAAAATGCATTAGCCATGCCTGGAGCAAACTCAAAGTGGGAAGGGGCCACAGAGAGGGCTTGAAGGTCATCTACTCTCCTCAGAGAACACAGCGCCTGCAGCAGTGTGATCTTGATCGTAAGCATATGATCAGAGATATCCTCTATGGGCTCAAAAGGCGGCCCACAGAGGACCTCTAACACCACAGCCAGGTCCCAGGTTGGAACTCAAGAGTACTGAAGGCCGCAACCTCTGCACACCGCAGAGGAAACATGTAACCAGGGGATCTCTACCAACTGCGTATCAACCAAAAGAGGCGTGGCAAGCCAATATTGGCGCTACGTAAACCTTCAGGGTAGAGTGGGTGACCCCAGTGGAGAATCTGGCCAGCAGGAACTCCAGCACTGTACTGACTGGGCAGTTAACTGGATCTTACTGGCGTTCTCTACTTCAGGAAATGAAGAGTTTCCACTTCAGGGCATACAGTTTCCTCGTAGATGGAGCTCTGGATTGCAGCAAGGTCTCAACATCCTCAGCTGAGAGACCGAAGGCTATGAGTTGTTCCCTCTCAGAAGTCACACCCGCAGCTTTCACAACTCTGGGCAAGGGTGCACAATTGCACCTCCCACCTGTGAGACAAGGTCCCCCCTGACTGGAATCTCCTAAGGAGAGCTGGACTTTGGATGTAGCTGCCTTCAGACCAAGCGGTCTCTGAAATTGTTTGACAGGGAGCGACCGGCCTTCTCTTACTTACAGTGAGGATCGACTCACTCCAAGCAGGTGTAATATGAGCCTGCATCGTGGGCAAATTCCACGCCACACTAAGATAAGTGGTTCTCTGCACTGGAGAAAGCACACTTTTCTTGGTGTTCGGTCTCAACCCCAAACGTTTTATATAAGCGAGGACAACATCTCGATGTCCCCTTGCCTCACTCGTCGACTGAGCTTAAATCAGCCAGTCGTCGATATAGTTGAGTATGCGGATGCTCTGGGATCGCAGAGGAGCCAGCCCAGTATCCACACACCTCGTAAACGTGTGGGGTGAGAGTGCAAGGCCAAGGTGGAGAACCCCGAATGCCCCCGAATGTGAACCTCAGGATCTTCTTGTGAGAAGGATGGATTGACACGTGAAAGTAACAGTAAGCATCCTAAACTTCAGCTTTATCACTGAGCGGTATAGGAGCCTGAGATTTAAAATGGGCCTCAGCCCTCCATCCTTCTTTGGAACAATCAAGTACTGGCTGTAGAACCCCGACTCTCTTTCATGAGGAGACACTGCCTCGAAGGCCTCTACCTTGTGTCTACCTCTTGTTCCATCACCAGAGCCTGCTCTGTGCCCACAAGTGTGTAACTGCGGCTAGTCCCCTTTGCGAACTTCTCAGCCCAGCTGCAGTGTTGGGCTGAGGAAACTGAGATTGGCGCTCACTGGAGACACCCAAGAATGGTCTGTTCTCTTTCAGTCAGTCACTCCAAGTCACGTCGGTGACTGGCGAATAGGAATCTCGCTTTGAGATGGCAAATCAACTCTGCTTTTATATAAACATCAATGAAATTGGCATATGCTGATTAATATCCAGCTGCACCTAACCGCAGCGCGAGTATAAGTAGGTCAGCGGATTAAGCATACATTAGGTTTTCGCTTCGGAGCCGAGCTACATGTGACAGTTCCTGTGCATTTCCTCTGCTATCCTGATAAGAGAAGGCTGGTGTCACAGTGATTTCAGCGGCAGTGGTTCCAGCCGAGTGGCAGACGCAATTGCATTGCACTACCCGCTTTTGTGATCCTAGCGTCCATCTCCCATATGCGCTCAGCCTTCAAAGAAAGAGCAAAGCCTAAAAAGACAGGCTTACTGCTGGTAAGCTTTTTTATAGACCCGTCTCCCAAACCCCTTTTCCTTTTAAGGATGTCTTACCACCCGTGCGTTCTTTGGTGCGGTTGTTACCTTTGATGCTCCCCTCCACGACCAGATGTCAGTCGCAGCATTGGGAAGCGATATCAACTCTGGAGAGGAAGCGGAGGCCAGTGTGGTATACACTGAATGTTCCACTGCGCCAACGCAGATCCAGAGCTCGTTCCTATGCTTTCCCGGGCCACCAGTGGGGTCAGGATTTAGTGGAATCCTCCCCCTCTTCCCGAGCCCTCCCGGTTGGATGATTGGTACCCCGGTGTGGCTCATGCTGGTGCACAGGGTCCCACCCCGGTGCCATTCTTCCCGGAGGTGTGCCCTGCCCCCTCAGTGTACAGGCTCACTCGACAAGAAGTGTAGCTTCGTCCTGGGCGTTGGCATGCGGCACCTCGCTGGCAGACAACTTGGCAACGATACGTCTCCAGAGTGTCCTTATCAGTAGACCCTGTTGAGTTCCTCCGCTCCCCTCGTCAGCCGGATGTTGCAGATTCCTCGATGCAATGAATCCTTGAGAACCGCTAGAGGGCTGGGACCCCTTGAGTGATACCCTGAGAGGACCTGTAGGGGTATTCCTGGTAAAAAAGTGACCATGTTCCCCAGCAGTTGCTAACTATTCCAGCAGTTGCTCCATGAGGGTTCAATCACCTCCAATACTCCATATGCATTGAAATTCATGTTGCGCTGTCTGTTAGACTTCCTACGGGAAGGCAGACTCCGCACGTCTTGTCAAACGTCCCAGTGGCCAGTTATTAGGAATTGCAGGTGCTGGTATCCTGTGGTCAACCCCCGGCTTAGAGACCAAACACTGGGGGTTTGGGAGACTCCCACATGACACTGGAAGGGACAGCTTCCATGGCGTTTTCCAAAGGGATCCCTATTCGTCGGTCACTGATGTGACTCGGACTGAAAGGGAACATCTCGGTTATGTATAGTAACCCTCGTTCCCTGAAGAAGGGAATGGAGACGTCATGTCCCAATGCCATGGTTCTGTACCGCCGCTAAGGGGCTCAGCGGCTCAGCTCCTCAGCGAAAAACTAAGGAATGCTTAATCCCCTGACCTACTTATACTCGCGCTACGATTAGGTGCAGCTGGATATTAATCAGCATATGCCAATTTCATTGGCGTGTTTGTATACACGCAGAGTTGATTTGCCATCTCGAAAGCGAGATTCCTATTCATCGGTCATTGGCGTGACGTCTCCATTCCCTTCTTCAGGGAACAAGGGTTACAATAGGTAACTGAGATATTCCATGATCTCGACACCTCGGTGTGGAGAACGGAAAAGAACAGCAGGCTCCGCCTTGAAGGTTGTGGCCGAGCGTGCAAATAATATCGTTGAGCTCTTGGTCTTTACCTCGTCTGGCCAGCCCAATTTTAACTTGGCTACAGTACGAGTCACCACCTCCAAGAGAGCCTCGTACTTGGGCGAGGAGGAGACCACAGTCTCCTTGATGCAATGCATCTCCTTACCCTTGAATGAAGAGAATAGCAGCGCTCTTGTGCGCTATATATACTCCTGTTGTGATCCCCACAAGTGCTTTTTCCGCTCAGGCTATGCTATGCTTCCTCCGCAGGACCGAAGCACGAACAGCGGCATATGCTCACAATGCGTTCAATCAGCTCTCGAGAGTGCTGCGTGCTCCAGTCCCAGGCAAGTCACACAAGCTATGGGTGTCATCCGGCAAAATATATCTTTTGCACGGATAAGCACATGAGCGTGACTAGTGTGACTCGCCCTAGCCCCTTTGAGTTTTTCTGTTTGCTTTAGACATTTTTTTTTGTCTTTTTATGCAGAGAACAGGAGACACTTACACTGAAATACAGCTGGCAGCATTCCACGTGCTTTTCTGCTTCCTGGCCAATGACGTCACCCACCTCTGACGTCTTACCATTTCATTGGACTGATTGCACACACGACTCAGAGCTGTCTCGCTGAAGGCATTCCTCATAGCATCTCATTTGATGCAGCTCGAGTTGAAGAGTAACATCACATCCTCTATGTTTGCAAAATGTATAATTAAATTTCATATTTGACAACAACATTATCACAAATGTTGTTTGTTTTGCTCAAATAACGTTAACGTCAAGCTAGACCAGCCAGTGCACATGCGCAGTCCTATGCACACGTCTCAGAGTGTTGACTGTTTCTATAGCAACTAGGACTTCTTACAGCAGCTGCAGTAATTCACTGGCTTTACCAATTAGATAAATGTTGCCACTGTTCACTTTAGTGATTTTAATTTTTATTTGTTTGTTTGTTTGTTTGTGATATAGCACTGCTGCAACAAAAAGCCTTCTACCAAAACCATCATAGATTCTCCTCCAGAGTTATTTACATGGGAACATTACTCTGATTAATGTTTCAGTCAGAGTATAATATTGTACGCAGATATCAGCTAAAGGAAAGCGCTGACCTAAGACAGAGGAGAGAAGGAAAAGGTAACCAAGGTAACTGACAAAGTGCCTGATCAAGGCTGTGCCAGCACAAAAGGAGAATAACAATAAACAACCTATCCTAAAGAAACATTCAAATGGTAAGACCTTGCTTTCCACTTAGTACTATAGTTATCCTATTGATTTTTCAAAATCTAATAACATTATCATAATTGAATGAAGTTTCCCTGATACCATTTACCATTGGAAGGCTAAACATTGAAAAAGTTATTCAAGAGAATAATTGATGCACAAAGCAGTTTTGAAAGTGTAATAAACATAATCTAAGGTCAGGTCTGACTGGGCTAAAGTCACGAAAGGATGTTTATGAGTCAGTGCCACATTATTGCTTTTCTTTACAATGTATTTGTTTTTTTCAAGCAATGCTGCTTTAACATAATTATTGGCTATTCATTGAATTAGATTTCCATTTTATCTCGAATGATTCAGGAAGGACGCTGTCTGAGTCTGATGATTCAGATAATCACAAGAGAGACACTAGAGTGGCTCTTAGGAGAGGCTGGTCATCAGACCAAAGGAAGAAATGATTCTATGAACTATCAAAAAGAACATATATGGGTTTTCCTGTTTTATGTGCAAAACCTAATATGACATATTAACTAAAGCATTTTATTAACTAAACATCTGTTTGCTAGCCACAACAAGAAAAAAATGTAAGGGATAATTCACACCTAAATGAAAATGCTGACCCCCATTTACTCTCATTCCAGATCAATAGCCAAGTTCTCAAAATTAAAAGAAGAGAGAAAAAAAAAACAACAACGAAAGGTTGTGGCTATGCTCATTTTGTCAAAAGTCTCATAAGATTTGCATTCATTATCCATATAGCTATTATTTGGGGTCCTGTTGCAAACCAACAAATTGTTTATTGCAAAAAATTGTATTCCGCATTTCCTTAACAGTGACAAATAACCTTTAATACTTAAAAGGGGGGAGGGAAGAGGAACAAGAAGATAAAAAAAAAAAAAACCTAAGTATATTCATATATCCTGTTATGTTGCTTGTTATGAGGCAGCCTTGTTGTTGCCTGCATGGGTAACTGGTTTTAATATTATATGTTTCAGATTTTAGTGCTTTTGCCTGCTGATGCGTATATCTGGGTTTCTTGTGGACTTAAGTGGCCTTTTTTCATGTCAAAGAAAACAATGTAAATAATAATGTTTGGGTAGTAGAAATATGAATTTTAAACATTTATCATCACACAACTGTGATTGAAATGCATTTATTGAGGGGTTGACAGCATATTCCTTTAGCTTTTCTTTTCCCTTATATTTTGGATGAGCTTATTGCCTGGTTGCTACATGCAACTCCTTTATTGTTTTCTTCAAGATACCTTCTGTATCCCAGAGGCGATGTGCGTTTGAGATGAAAGGCAGTGGGTATTATATCTGACAGCTGTTTTTGTCTATCAGAATCAATGGGTTGATGTTCCAGAACTTTCTCCCCATGAAATGCCTGGCATATGTGGCTTCCCTCAGAATGTGATATGCTTCAGACATTATGGTGACTTATTTTGTGTGCAGACATTCACATATTGATCAAAGTGTTGTTAGTACACAGCACCTTTGCTTAAAAAGACACTGTTTTTTTCCGAGTTTTAAATAAATGTTGCTTGTATGTTGTATAGGATTCAGCTTTCTAAAACACCAAATGCAAAATGCCTATAGCACATCCGGATTTTGCTTAGTTCACCGTGTCAGCATATTTTGTTAACACTGGAACAGAATTTTAATGTAAAAAAATATAGTCTTGAGCATATATTTAAACATGACCTTACCCATGAGTAAATCCTAAAATCAGATTCAATTTTACAGTAGATGACTGACACTGATTTGCAAGCACCAAACACTGATTGTAAGCCTAAACTTCAGAAAAATATTAACTGTTTCTTGAAATGTCTGTTTCTTGAAATGCCCATTGATGGGTTAGTTCACTCCAAAATGAAAAAGACAATTTGTGTTCTGAAGACCAACTGTAACGTAGTGTAGGAGTTTGAGGGGATCCATTTGAAAAGTTGTATTCATGGTCAGACAGGCAGAGTAATCAATGTAGTCAGGGGGAATCCAGAATCCAGATAGACAATCCAGAATCGTTAACGTTAGTCCACACAATGGTCAGGGCAGGCAGCAAACAATCAGACAATGTGAAAACAGAACCAGAACAGAGGCACAGGAAACAAAGAAAACTCTCAGAATTACTAGCAAGAACAGAACTTCACATTTCATGAGTCTCTTGTACTGGAAGGAAAGGGTGTGGTGATGAAGATCAGATGCTGGTGATCAGTCCCAGGCATGGACTGGTGTATGGGAAATGCAGTTGTAGTGCATCAGAGGGAATCAGCCACTTAAGATTTGATCAGAACATTGAAACATGATGAGTCAATTTCAACAAAGAGGCCTCAAGACAATAGGAAGTCATAAATCAGCCATGATACCCTGTTGCCTCGATCCAGTACACGGAGGCACCAGCACAATCACTTTTATTCTTTCAGAGGAAACAAAATAGCCTCCATTGTCATTTTTTCTGATAAAGGTAAGATGCATCATTCGGAACTGTAAAGGGTCTACTTTTATTTGTGTGCAATATCAACAAAACATGATTTCTGCCTTCACTTCTTGAACAGAAGCAAAAATGAAACGACAGGACATGATAAATGTATCTACAGAAAGCTTTAAATTACCAATTAACAAAAAAAAAAAAAAAATGAAAACAAAACCTCCTTAATTATAGCCTAATCATAATCCATTAAGTTCCTTCTAAGTTACATCTTTGCGACACGAACTCATGGAAAACACTATTACTAATTATTTTAAATATCTCCTTAATATTTCCCCCATGTAAGTCAAATGAGGGGATTAATAAATAAATGTATTAATCAATTTTGGGGAATAACCTAACATTTAATTTCTTAGTTTAATAAGCTCTTTGGATATTTTGCGTAAATGAATCTCCAGATATAGTTATGCTGAAATTTGACATAAGAAATACACTATTGACCAATACGTCCAAGCTTTAGCACAATAAGCGTATTTTAAAACAGTTTGCTTGACTCGTGATCAGCGAATCAAAACAAAGTTTAGTGTTTAATTCTAAGAGCAGAGTAGCTTGTGGATCTGAGCAATGTTTGATTCTTTCAAAACACAATACACAAAGCAGATGTTTCTTAACTTTTATTGTTGGAACTAATCTACTGTACAAACACTAAACCTAGGATTACGTAAACACACACATTCAAACACACGCTGTCTAAATATGTAAAGATGAGGGCTTTGCTAACGTCCAAGTTGTTTCTACTAATTCTAGAACCCAACCAGAGGAAAATCACAAGCAGAGGTTTAGCTTTCTTTAAGTCTAGTTGCACTGATCAGCAAGCAAACTTGTGTTAACACTTTGAGCTGGTCAGATGACGAGTTCATCTGCAGCGGCACTCTGATTGGCTTTCTGACATCCTTGCATGCAGTTCGTAGAAGTTAGTTTGGCAGTAGAAGGATGAGCTGTTCTAATGAGTTCTTGAAAAGAGGAGGGCACAGATGGATCGTGCTGTGTTGCGGTCGAGCAGACTTGCACTTCTCTTGAGTTTCCTAAGTTTCTCTGAGTTGCTTCACTGGTTGCCGCTGTTGCTTCTCCTTGATGCGTTGGCTGGATGGTGAGCTTTGTTGTGGAGAAAGATCACCAAAGCAGATGTTTTCCTTACATCTTTGTAAATGGTCCAAGCACACACATTTTGCGTGCATCCTGTTTTTAACATGTGGAGTTCGGTCCCGCCCCGAGTGATGGTGACCAATCATTCCAGTGTTACGGGCGGGCCCCCTTTCCTTACTGGGTCCCTGAGATGCCTATTTTACATACATTTACATACATTTGACAACCAGGAATGTAAAGGCAGAGTTTCAAGTTTGGGTATAAACTTTTGTAAAGCGTTATTTATAAGTGTAACTTCTTCCTGATTAAAGATATCGATATTAGAGATTCCCCATCTTTTGTGCGTTTGTTACATATAATTATTACATAGGATACCTATTAAACTTCCTTCACCCAATAACATGCCCATGTGATGTACGGAGTAATGTGTTAACCCACTATCACAAACACCAACATATTGCATAAATGAAACACATGACAAACATATTTGCTTCTGATATCGATTAATAGTTATTGTTCCTTTGCTCCACGCTTCTTGAGGAATGTGAACTGGTGTGAGCTGCTCAAACTCGGGTTAAAAGGGTCACATGCAGAGAAGGTTCCCAAGGTGTAAATCAGAGGCTTTCTTTACCTGAGAATGAATTTAAGTTGGCTTAGTTCTCTCTGCCATCTGTCTCTAATTTTCTGCAACCATTATCTGTCCAGGGTTGCTTAGATTAGGATCTGCGATTCATTGTTTATGAGTTGGTTGTGGCTTGTAGAGCTGTGAAAGCTATCAACCAGTGTTGGACTGTTTGGTTAAACTGCAGTATGTGTTAAAATCCTCCCTCGGAGGTGGTGTCGGTATTGTAGGCCTCTGGTCTCTCTAGCCAGCGTCAAAGGCTCATGGAGGTCCCCGTTTATGACTTTGGTCTGTTTCAGAGACGATTTTAAGATTCTCTTTGGGATGTTGCTCCTATGCATCTCCATCTGTTCACTATGAGGTCCCACACCCGAAACATATATAGCTTGAATGACGTGACACACACCTGTAAAAATATGCAGATTAGAAACATTTGCGGATAAGAAAGCATCGCATTTCTGGGGAAACTCAGAAACAAAACTCATTGCCTTTCCTCTTAGACATAGCATAGACAAACAAACTGCCATTACATTGGTGCTGAAACAGCATAGAATATAAACATATTTGTTTTTCATTAGATGTAAAATAGATCTAAAAAGCGGACAGTAGGTAACGCACCTGCATATATGAGTCCATAATTTGTCCTATGCAGTGGGGTATGTGAATATGGCAGTAGAAAATTAACTACAATTCTTAGTAAATAGTAAGAATTTGGAAATAGCATGTAAACGGGAGTGAAAAGTTTGCTCTTGACATGTAAACATCATTATGCGATTAAGTCCTTACTCTGATTATTGAAAATAATTACATTATTCTTGTGCATGTAAACTAAGGGTGCTTTCACATCTGTGGTTCGGTTCATTTGGTCTGGACCAAGGGCAACAAACGATACATTGTAGCATTTTTCTGCCGTTTTGGGTCCTTTTCACACCACACTGATTGCGATTGTTAAAATTCACACCTGCCCAAACATACCGCACCAAGTAGGAAAACGAACTCTAGTGCGATTCAACCGAACTAAATGAGGCAGGTGTGAAAGCATCCATAGTCAATGTCACAAGACAGCTTGCAACATTAAAACAAAATAACACATATTGAGATTCCCAACTCAGGAAGGAGATTGTCAATATTAGGCAATTAACCAAGAAAATGGTCAAAGACAAAGGACATCATTATCATTAAATGGGTTAAATAATTAAAGATTTTGTTGAATGGATCTTCATCCCCCAACTCAGGACAAGACTGAAATTCCTGATAAGAAACCTCTGGTCTTCACAAAAACTGCCCTCACATTCACCGGACTGGCACAAAACTGCTTTTTCATGGCTATCCAGAATTAAAATACACTAAACCGGACATAAATTACTGATATGCATAACTACAAATTATGTGTAACCCACACCTTGAACTATCATGTGATAATCACTCATTGTATCTGCATTTTGAATAACTATTGAATGGCTTATAGTTTTATATCCATGTTTAATATGGTTTTGCTTCAATTTTCTTGCTCGAAATGTTTCTTTCCACCAATACTTAGTCAAATGTATCATATTCATGTTATAGAAATTATGTCCAAACTTATACTCTGCAGGAGTTGTACATGTCCTCATCTGTTGTACAAAGGGTAGGCATAATAAGCTAGGGTTCAGTCTGTGCCTTTTCAGTGGTGATCTGAAATAAACTTATCTAATATCTAATCCTATCTGCTTGATATGTTGACATGTACAAGTTTCTCAGAGTCTTGACGAAACATCTATTTCTTATAGTGTTTTTGAGATGAACGTATTCTGATTAAGTTGCTGCTTTGGGATGGTGTTTAAGGATCATGACTGTTTTTGTTTCAGCTAAACATAGATGGTGCTTTTTGTAGAGAAGCTATGTTTACTTAAACACCTCTTTGTATCTGTATAGAAGGGGTATTTTAAAAACAATAGAAAATCTAATTCACTGATTAAACCCTTTATAACCATTATCCAATATTGCTATTTGCCCCTAGTCTCTTTAAAAAGTCTTTATTCTCCTTAATGATTCATTCTGTGTTTTCTCTCATTATAGAGACAGGACAGCCTAGCTGGGGAGGATGGGTCAGCTCCTAACAGACACAGGCCCCTGCGGAGAAGGGTCCCCCAGTTCAATCAGACACTTGACACTCAAACAGCTGAACTCACCGCAAACATACAGCTATACACCAGACACAAACAATTAATAATAATAAACATCGTAAAGGTTTTACGACTTGGTTTTCTTTACAACAGGATACAACGGCTGAAGTCATTAACGTTCCGGAGGTGATTTTTATGACAGGATGTGGGGGTGTACGGTCCAGATGTCCGGATTTGCAACATGCGTACGGTTTATTGGACATCATGAATTCCAAAGGACCACAAAAACAATAAATCAAGTCGTAAATTCCTCTTTTGTCATTTGCAATAGGATATTTACTACTTAAGTCATTTGCTCATACAATCAAATGAGGAATCGTTTCTGAGCAATATTTTATAAATGAGGCCTCAGTTCTCTGCTGTGCTATTCACAAAGAGACATATGTTTGCTCTCCAGAATCTTTACTCTATCTGCTCCCATCTGGTGGAATGAACTGCCAAAATCCACCATATCTGCTGAGACCATCACAAATTTCATGAAGCAGCGGAGAATCTGTTTAGCACACATATCACATTTCAGGAAACTTCACACCAAGGCACCTACATATTTTTTTTCTGCATATTTGAACTTCTGCTCCTTTTGGTAATCAACATTATTTTTCAATTGATGCCAAATGACCTTAACTTGCACTGACCCCAGACTATTTCTTGCACTTTGTATATCTGTATCTTGACCTGAGAGGACAAGGCCAACTGATGACGTTACACAACCCACTATTTAATGTTTTTTTTTTTTTTACCAGAATAATAGACCATTGTGTAACCAATTGCACTTTTCAAAATTGACGTGACTGGGTTGAATATTTTACTTTCTGCATGACAAATAATAATCTGTATTCCAGACTCTTGTGAGCTCCATAGAAGCCATCAGTCAAAAGGAACTACCCTCTCTTCTCATCTGCCATTTCACCAAGGCAATATTGAGTTATAAGTGCTGAGTTCCCAGGCAGAGTTGGGCTCATAGAATAGATTCAGTTCTTATGAGAAGGCACAAGGTGTAGTGGGTCTACATGTGAACCTCAAAATGTGTGGTTGGTTAAAAGTTCCCAGGCAGAGTTGGGCTCATAGAATAGATTCAGTTCTTATGAGAAGGCACAAAGTGTAGTGGGTTTACATGTGAACCTCAAAATGTGTGGTTGGTTAAATAAAATATCTTTTATGAGTCTTAGTGAGCTTGGCAATGAGGGTTCTAAGATAATTGCCCATAATGACATTTAGGTGTTTGCATATGGAGGGAGGAGGAATAGCGCATAGGTAGGAGCATCATCTGAACAAGTGAGTTTATATGGATGATTACAAGAATTGCTGTGATTGGAGATTCGTTAAGTAAAGGGTGTAGACTCCACAATGAGAAGCTGAATTGAGATTCAACACATTGATAACATTAATAATAATCGAAAATGAACCCGTGACCCACGACTGCCCCATCACAGGCATGTTCAAAAACAGTTTAAGAAATTAATTTGAACTAGTGTATTTTGTGTTGAAGAAACCCAAATAATCACTCTGAAGCATTTTGGAAGAGTACTGTTTTCTTATTGGTTGATTTGATCAGAGTCGAGAACACATTTGAATTTCAGACTTTTGAAAATGGGTTTCAAAGTATAAGTTTTTGAAAATAATACCAATATCGTCTGTGTAAATTACAATGATTTCACATAAATGCTTATTGAATGTTTGCGTAGTGTTTCTTTTCAAAGTGATATTTCATTCAATGACATTCATAACACAGTGTTTTAAGTTATTTCGGTGGATCCATGTGAAAGACAATGCGAAATGGTATGCAAGTTTTTTGCTATTATTCATCCATTTATTTATTTGTTTATTTTTTTACCATTGTTGTGCAAATGCATCATTAGTGTTATTGAAATATCCTGACTGTGATGAATATATATATACGTAATAATGACTTCCATCATGTAATGTTGGAAAAACACAGAGGTGGTCGAAGTACACAAATCCAGTACTTGAGTAAAAGTACAGATCCATACTATAAAACATTACTCCAGTAAAAGTTAAGGCCTGTACACACCGGGATGAATATCGCATGCGCATTTCGTTAGCGTTTTTCGAGACGTTCAATGGTGAATTCACTCACATGGCGCTTAATAAACAACAGAAATACCTCTGTACACAAGGTGGCGCTGTGCTTTTGACACTTGCTTGTCGCACAGAAGAAGAAGAGAGACGGTATTTATGCTCTTTTTAAAAAAAATTTCACGCTTCTGTTAACTGGTCTTTAACTTTCAATCTACCTCTCTTTCTATGCCCAGCTGTGAGCGGAGCTCACTAAAAATTAAGTGAAATGAAACTCACCTTCGAATCCTATTTGATCTGCAATTCCTCTCCATAGGAACTCCCTCTTATAAAGAGGTGTAGTCGCTATCGCGTTTATCAAAAAGCTCTTTGTGTTCAAAACTAATGATACTAGCAACTCTACGTTCATCTTGGGCATCTTGGTTTACTTTCCTCTTTCTTGCAGTGATCTTGAGCGTCACCAAGTCGTGTTTTACTGTCACTTCAGCAGCTCCGGTCACGTGAACAAAAGCACTAATCTCACTGGTCGGACAGTTTTTAACGCGGCGCGTCAAATAAAAAAAGAGTTTGAGGCGTTTTTTCAAAAAAAATGACACTATTACGCCTGGCGTTTTGCGCTTCGGTGTGTACACTCACGTTGGCGCCCTTTGTTTAGTCACGGTGCATTAAACGTCGGCGATATTCGCCCCGTTGTGAACAGGCCTTAACGTCGATAACGGCCCACCACTAGCTATAACCAGCTCAAACCAGCATCCATGCTTCAAAACCTACCTAACCAGCATGTGCTGTTTTTTTTTTCTTTTTAAATGGTAACTAATTAACTAACTAAAAAAAATCTAAGTATTGCTTTCTTCATCAATTTGACATTTTCCACAATGTATTGTATATGATGTTTCTATAAATGCTCTGGAAGTAAATGTACTGTACGGTTATGAAACGGCAGCGTTTTCCTTGCAGCGGCCTCTATAAGGAATGGTTTTAAGTGACCTGCGACTCTGATAGTATAGCATCATGATGTGATCATCTTCAGTTTTAATTATCATCCAGCCTCCTTTTCCAGCGTCTCTTCTGTCAGTGCTGGCTTTACGTGAGCTATTTTCAACCATTACGACAATCAGACCGAAATCCGCCTCCTTATCTCAAACACGCACTTCTTTTAGCGCTCGCCTGCCCTGGTAATGTTCGGTTTTTAAAGCCTGTCATTTATGTTAACTGGCATATTAACTGCCACCAGCGCGCAGGATCCAGTAACCGTGGTGAGGTTGTCATGGCTGCGGGGCTGGTGTCTGTGTTAACGTCAATGCTCAGAGTAAAGTTTTTGTCGTTTATTCAGCTTAGTGGATAAAGAACTGGAGTCAATAGAGACACTTTAACTTAGTGAGTTCTCCAACGATCACCTCTTGTGCCTCACATGAGGACATGGAAATTATGATTAACATGTAGCCTAGCTATGTTTTACATGTAAATAACATTCTGTATTTGGAATTTAGAAAGATAAAAAAGCTGATATGAAAATGTTCATTCCATTCTTAGTTTTCAGTTTAGTTGAGTTGAACTGCTTGTTAATGTGCTTCTTGACCACTCGGAAAGTGTTTCACAGGGATTTTGATTTTTTTTTTGTATGTTGATATGAACTTTTATTTTGAAGGGCAGGAGGATATATGCTGTGTCCGAAATCGCAAACTGCTTAAGTAGGTACTACTTTAGATTTAATTACAATATTTTTTTTTTTCTGAGGTGCTTACACTTAAAATGAGCCGCGTCTTCACTTTCCGCCATTTTTCGAATATGACTCCTCCTCTCCCAGAGCCTTATGGGATAGGAAAGTGTCCATGGTATGCTTACTACAGAATTCGGACGGAAGTGGTAGGTCATCCAGGTACTTCTTGCCTACTGAATTTTCGAATGCTATGAATTCGGACATACTACTGGCCTTGCATGCTGTTTTTCGCGTACTATATAGTAGAGAAGTAAGCGATTTCAGAAGCAGCAATAGACATGTGAGAGTTGTTCGTTTGGGGTGCAATTGCTGTCAGGTGGTTGGCTAGGTTTGGTTGTTTATTCTGGTAAAGAGTCTGATGCCTCATCGCTGTGTTTTGGCTTTATATGTTTGTTGTGCCTTACGTTTGTTGTTAGCTTTTATATATGGTGGAAAGAGTGTATATATATATATATGTTGGAGGAGAGATTTGTATTCATTAGTGTGCGGGTCTATATTTGAGTCTGTATTTTAGTGTGGGCTGGTTCTCTGACACACAAACAGACAGTTTCTCTTTTCTCTGTTAGTTTTTTTTCATTTTGTCTTTTCTTTTCTCTGTTTTCTTTAGAATGGATCAAGTCACAAAACGACGTTTCCTTTTATATTTATGCACTTGATGTCTTGACTTTAAACGGTGCATTTTAACAAAAAGATAATGAATCCAGCACACTTGCAAATGTATCAAAAATAGAACATTTCAGTATGACCTTCAATTTGTGAGTAGGTTATATGAATATATTTTTGATTCAAGTGTGGGTATGATTTATTATTTTTTGCTTTTATGTTGAGCCTGTTTACTGGTTGTGTATTTAATATTTAATTTAAATGTAACTTAAATAATTAAAAATAACAATAATATCTAGAAATTTAAAAATTAAAGTGTTTAATTGATATTATAATAATTTTATAATAAAAGGCCTACAGTTTGAGAAACTGGTCTGAGAAATGTTATGGTTTATCTCGTAACGGTCAGAGATGCACAGAAGAGACTGTGGAAGTTTATCTGTGTGTGTGAGATGCAGCAGCTCACAAAACCTATTGCAGCAGTTGTTTAAAAGCATCTGAAGATTTGTTGCACTTGTTTCTTCCATTTGTAATCACAAACATATTGTCCCGATTAAATAATGCTGCTTTTCGCTGTGCCAGAAGCAGCGATTTATAGTCTAGTTTGAAGCTGATGCGCAGGTGAATGTGTTTTCTGTTCGGCGATTTGAAAACACTTTTATCTCCTTCATCCTCTGAACAGGCAGAGGAACATTTGTAAGATAACCAGTGCGTTTCAACGATAAAGTTTAATGAGTTTTTTCAGCTCAGGTGGGAACAGAAGCTCTTCTGGTGTTCATGTGTCAGTAAGTGCAGGTCGTCCACAGACGCTAAAGATCCGTCTGCAGGCTCTGGAGAAGATAAGAGCGCAGGAAGGCCGTCTAAGATAATGCTGTGCTTTTAATCTTTGCAGAAAGGACTCGGATATAAATATAAAATGCTCAAAAAAAAAATAAAGGGAACACTTAAACAACACAATGTAACTCCAAGTCAATCAAACTTCTGTGCAATTAAACTGCCCACTTAGGAAGCACCACTTATTGACAGTCAATGTCACATGCTGTTGTGCAAATGGAATAGACAACAGGTGGAAATTATAGGAAATTAGCTAGACGCCCCCAATAAAGAAGCAGGTGGTGACCACGTCTCAGTTCCTCAGGTCACTTTTGAATGCTGGGGGGGCTTTCGCTCTAGTGATAGCATGAGACGGAGTCTACAACCCACACAAGTGGCTCAGGTGGTGCAGCTCATCCAGGATGGCAGATCAATGCGAGCTGTGGCAAGAAGGCTCCAGAGCATGGATGCACTACCAGGAGACAGGCAGTACGTCAGGAGACGTGGAGGAGATCGTAGGAGGGCAACAACCTAGCAGCAGGACCGCTACCTCCGCCTTTGTGCAAGGAGGAGCACTGCCAGAGGTCTCACCTCTTGGAGGCCTTGGGTTCCTCCTAATGCAAGACAATGCTAGACCTCATGTGTCTGGAGTGTGTCAGCAGTTCCTTCAAGACGAAGGCATTGATT
>JAUCNO010000611.1:0-14524 GCA_032353835.1 Enteromius viviparus | reverse complement strand
GTACCTACTGTTTTAACGGTCGAGTAGTACGTTCGGTTTTAAATGTAGTACCTACTGAAGCAGTATGCGATTTCGGATGCAGCATCAGTCTACCTCAAGGGTTTTTAATGTGTTTTTTAGATTATACGTTGGTCAGAGGTTTAGCGATTCTGAATGGATCCATATAGTAGTACATTCAGTTAAAGGCAAGGTTTAGTGGTCCTTGATGTCTCCCTGTGGTCCTGTTTGGTATCGCAGCTTTGACTCATTCTTATCTGCAATAAAAATGTTGACTTGGTCTTATAAAAATATGTACCTCTGTGCACCCTTTTTGTGCAACACCGTTTTTTACTTTTCACCTTTTCACCGTTTCACCTTACTGCACGTTTCACCGCAGTTTAAAAGAGAAATGTTCACTGAGTGGTGCTGTGGCCACATTTTTATTACGTTGATGTACAGGGGTTGGACAATGAAACTGAAACACCTGGTTTTAGACCACAACAATTCATTAGTATGGTTTAGGGCCTCCTTCTGCAGCCAGTACAGCATCAGTTTGTCTTGGGAATGACAGATACAAGTCCTGCACAGTGACCAGAGGGGTTTTGAGACATTATTCTTGCACAATAGTGGTCAGGTCTCTACATGATGCTGGTGGGGGAAAACGTTTTTTGACTTGCTCCTCCAAAACACCCCAAAGTGGCTCAATAATATTTAGATCTGGTGACAGGCCATGAGAGATGTTCATCTTTACTTTCATGTTCATCAAACCACTCTGTCAGCCTTGCTGTGTGTATTCATGCACTATCATCCTGACACACGGCACCGCCTTCAGGATACAATGGTCAAACCATTGGGTGCCCATGGTCCTCCAGAATGGTTTGGTAGTCCTTGGCAGTGACGTGCCCATCTAGCACAAGCATCGGGCCTAGGGAATGATATGATATTGCAGCCCAAACCATCACTGATCCACCACCTTGCTTCACTCTGAGCATGGAACAGTCTGGATGGCGTGGTTCTTTGGGGCTCCACACCGTAATGTGGGAAAGACAGTGATGGTGGACTCATCAGAGAAATGTACATGTTTCACTTTGTCCACCATTAAGACTGATGTTTGGCATTGGCACAGCCATGTGCATCGACCCTGTGGAGCTCCCGATGAACAGCTTTGGTGGAAACAGGAGAGTTGAGGTGCACATTTAATTCTGCAGTGAGTTGGCAGCTGTGGTTTTAAGTTTTTTCGATACAATCAAAGTTAGCCTCAGAACATTCCTTTCAGAGTGGTTCCTCTTGTGTCCACAGGTACTCTTGTTGGACTACACCTCCTTGGTGGAATGCTGACATTGCCCTGAATACCATCACAAAGACTTGCTGTCTTGGTCAGAGTGAGAAGCGCACCAACAATTTGTCCTCTTTTAAACTCTGATATATCATCCATAATGTTGTGTGCATTGCCATATTTTAATTGCTCCTACTGGTGGAATGTGCAATCAATGACTATTGTCCACCAGGCTGGTCAAATTTAGCCATGAAACCTCCAACACTAAATTATCCAGTGTTTCAGTTTCATTGTCCAACCCCTGTACAGTAGGTACATACAGTATTGCTGTCTTTTTTTATTACAATAAATATCCATGGGCTGTTGTTAAACGTTAATGATCCATGTTGAAGATATGCCCTACACCAAGTCGACCCTACCTGAAACCTACCCGATAGTGTTAACCAATCTGCTATAAAACCACATTTGTTAATGCAACAGTGTCTTTTCTGCTTCCTTTTACACATATTTGAACTGTTGAATCGTAGTTGCACAGAATTCTCGCCTCAAAGTACATCTTTGTACTGTGTGAGCTGCTGAACAAACCTACTGTCTATTAAAACCCATAAATATGAAGCTGGATATTTGTAATGCTAATGTCCAGAGGCATTCTGTTACTCAGCTGTTACTCAACAAGTCTGGAAAGCCTACATCATGATGCACAGACGTGTGAAATAACATGGCTAACGGCATCAGCGCAAGCTCTGATAGGAACTAACCCGAAATTACACTTCATAATCATAGCCATTGTCAGAGGTGTAGCAGCACAGGAAGTGTGAAGACGTCAAATTCCCCTGCCGCTCAATTTTCAGACGGGGTGAATTGGGCTTGTGATGCACGCTTAATGTGCTGAAAACTAATATAAAGGTGCTAAGAATACCACAAGCAAATATTTACATAACCATAAAGACGGCGCAAGACATCCCTAATGGTGTTGATGTTTTAAATTTCAACCATGCAAAATGGCTGAGGGTGACCCGTAGAGGCCTAAGATGTTATTCACTATGCATATTTTGAGGCCAGATGATTTATTTTATTTATTTTTTCATAGATTGCACCTCACCTCCCTAGGCATCTGTGAAATCACCTGACAGACAGGCGGAAGATGGAGGTCTTTATGGACACAGGGAAGGCTGGTGTAATGGGATCCAGGTACGAGCATGTGGCACGCTGATTACGACTGAGGTTCAGAAGGTGTGCTGCGGGGGCCAGCAGGCCACCGTCCAAATTACACAGGATTTCATGCACTTGTTCGAAACCTGTGCTTCAAGTGGAGCTGTGAAATAAGTGTGCTGCTAGCCGTGCGCATTTGAATAATTTGTCATGGGATCGCTGAGATATGCTTTTGAAGATGAGGTGATGGGATAGTGTGCACTAGACAGGGGCTGAGGGGGGCCGGGACAAGGACACGGCATCACACGAAGGCCCGACAGCTTCAAAGTTCCTTTTGTGATATGAGAGGAAAAATCTGATAGAGTTGGCAAACTCGCTTTTTGTGTAGTTCCTGTATTTTCTGCTTTTACACAAGTGGTTTTTAAGCTTTTATGCACGTGAAAAATAAATAATGGATTTTCTAACTGTTTCGATGTAATGCGTAAAGAGCAACCAATGACAGGCCTGAACATTTTAAAATGATCTGATTGCTAAAAGCAGCAGCATTTTCTTAACCTCTTAAGACCATGTGGCCTCATATATGAGGACATTATATTTTAGTGAATTTCTCTGAGACTCTACATGTCACAGTTTTAAGTCTGGATGTCCTGTACAAAGCCCCATTCAAGGGTTTTTAGAGATACCCAACGATTGGATGTTTCACCTTTACCACTCCCTCTTCTTTAAAATTGTATGAAATTAATTTAGTTACTCTTATGGTAATATAATATTTATAGTTATTATGCCATTTTAGTTTTCTCCATAAATAGATTAAATTTTTACCCCATTTCTAAATGATTCGTAAATGACTAGAGTGAAGCAGTTCGAAGAATCAGTCTGTCTGAACCCCTCCCTCCTGTGAGCCCTCTCTGCTGTGATTGGTCAGATGGCGCAGTCTTTTATGATTGGTCTACCGCTACAGCATAGAAAAGATGGCCTCGATTTTACCCTATCAATTCGAACCGGAGCAGGGTTGTTACACAACATAATGTACACAAATACGAATGCTAGAAAATACAATCATCAGTTATTAATCATGCTTACAGGTAGAAGTTCAGAGGAGCAAGCCGGTCCAAATAAACTGGGATCTGATCCATCTTTTAAGACCAAGCGTTTAGTGAATATCATGTTGTACTCCGAGATTGGAAAAGTAATCATCAGTAAAATGAGGTGAACACATCAAGGGATTGTACTGCTAAGGTGTTGTTGAAAAAAATTTATGTTAATCACTCATTCTTTGTAGATCCATCTTTCAGAAGGCCATATAAAACAAATTTAGTCTCACAGGATACAGCTTCTTCTTGACATGATGTAATCCATGTGGATATTATAGGGGTGGGCAAGCTGTTTGCAATGTAGAACGTGGGCGGACATTATGCAAATATGTTACTTAATGATGTGGATCTGTAACAGAAAAAGATTTGAGTTTCTGACGACTCGTTAAGGATAATGTGAGCATTCTCTTTTTATTTTGATAGCCAAAAACTTTATTGTGCACTGTCTGCGTCACAACTTTACAGATATGTTCACATAGCAGTTTATGTTCACACACAGCTACATGACACACTGCATGAAAGATCATATTTGAAAAGGCATAATAGTGGCACTTTAAATATAAAAATATGACTTTCTGTTATGAAACAAGATGTTGATTTCACCGGAACCAAAAGAATGTTTATTACGCATTTTGGGAGACAAAACAAATGATTGAAATGTATTGTGTGAAATATTATATATAATTATGAAAATCTTGTCCGTTTTGTTGCCCTAAAAACATATTAATATACAAAATAGATTTAGTTTATACAAACATTGTATATAATGGGGAAAAAAATCATTCTGTTAGAATCAACTCTATACAAAGTAAAAAAATAAATAAATAAATAAAACAATAAAATAAAAAGCAACATATTGAAGTAAACATTATTTGGTTTTGCCTGTTCTCATATTCATTCAAGTCGCTACAATTTTTCTTTAAAGAAATTTCAAGTCATAACATACCTTATGAATAAAGTATCATTTAAAAAAACAAAACAAAACAAAAAACATTTTTAATGCTCTAAATAAAGTATAGACTTGATTTAAAAAATAAATAAATAAAAGATAAAGAATAAATAAACTCTCGCTCTCAGGCATTTCTTTTGCCCACACAGATTTTGAAGCAGGATCAAGGATGAACTTTTCTGATCAAATGAAAACATTTCATTTTAAAAAGTGAAAATCTATGTGAACTCTGCTTCATATTACACTACTGACAGCTGACAATAGACCTTAATCTGCAAACTTAAAGTGCAACTCATTTAAAAAAGTTTCTGAAAATTCTTTTAGCAAAATATATTAACTTTAAGCTCTAAAACAACTTCAACTGATGGCGCCATGCTTTTTTTTTTTGAAGTCCTCCTCTCCAACCAGCTGACCCTGATATAGGGTGGAACACCCACGTTTTATGATCTAAGTCCCACTCAATATTTTCTCTTATTGAAATCATATTACATAAGTAAAATAGGTTGTGAATTTTTCCTTCTAGCACTATAGTGTATATGAACAATAAGTCCGATTTGTGTCTGTTTTTATTTCTAAGATCTGAGAGCACCAAATAATCTGAGCTACAGGATCTCCTTTAATTGCATTGCTCTGTACTCTTCCTGCTGTCATTTGCATTGCATCTAATGTTATATTTCCTATAAAATATTATAACTCCATTATGTCTGCTGAGCCTGAAAGATCAACGTTTTCGCAATAGCAATTCCTTTTTCATTAGAATTGTGAGATTTCTCTTCCCTCAGTTCTTTCTTTTTCTCTGAATGGAGATCTAGAAACCTCTGTTTTCATTGGAGAGCTTTACGGCGAAGACGAGCCGCCACGTGTGTGACAGTACAAGAGAGCTCCCATAATGCCCCCCTTTCAGCTGAAGATCACTGAAAAAAGGATTAACTAATTCAATTAACAAACCAAAGTACTTTATAACTGTTAATTATGTGCCTCCCCTAACTGCTGTAAGGCCACCAGTTTCCTTTGTGTGGAGAAAAGCTCATCTGTCCTAATTGACCTCTGGGGAGCGTTCAGGGGGAGCAAACATCTTACGCAATCCCACCGCTTGTATAAACAAACTGACAATTCACTTTGGTGTGGAGTGACACCCTGTGTAACTGTGACACAAACTCAAATGACCCTGAATGTGCCCCCAGAGAATAGACCTCCCCGTCTCTCTCTCTCTCTCTCTCTCTCTCGCTCTCTCTCACTCTTTTAAGATGAAGAGTAGAGTTAAGAGCACAACAGACGCTTTGGGTTTAGTGCAGTTTTTGTTAATTATGAGCAATATTCATTTCGGACACACGCAAACACATCTTGTTATGGAACAATTGAGAGAGGATTGTTACACCATATTTTCCATTCATTAATTCTTGCATAAGCTTGCATCCTTTTTTAGCTAAATATGTATTAATTTATACCTAGTATTTTTATTTGCATTTAAACAGATTTAAAAACATGCACAGGCACAACCAATATTTGGTCAAGGAATATTCTGGGTTTAAAACTTAAGCTTAAACAGTTGTGTTAATGGCATTTTTTTCCATATTTTTTTGGATTTACCAACAGAAACAAGACAAAAATCGAGAAACAAAGTAAACGGGGCACCTTTTTAGGATTTAAAAGCAAAAATGAGAAGCTTCACTCTTACCTTATTATTATTATTTTATTGTTTTTCTCAAAGAGTTTTTTTTTTTTTTTTCTCTACACCAAATTTCTTATGTGCAATTTTTTTTTTTGCCATTATATAATAATCCCTTCCACTCTAAAATGACCAGAACAACTTTACAGCTCAAATAATACAAAAATGATGGGAAATACATAAATCCAAGATGTAACCTAGATGCATTCTAGATGTAACCCAGTTTTGTGCTTAAAAAAAAAAAAATCTAAATTCATTTTTGTGGTAATAAAATTTCAAATATTTGCCAGTGCTGTTAAGATTGAGATGGTGCAAGCACACTGTTTCAAGCAAATATTTAATAAAAAATTTTATTAGATCTTAAATGTGCAAAAAATTAACCTGACTTTGCAGATGTTAACATTAGCGTATCGTGATGTAGTGAATTAACACATGTGGTTCCTCTGCTAGGATGCCCGTGTGAACCAGAGGAGGACTGACTTCATGCATCCATTAGAAATCACGAAACCAAGTCAGTGCAGAAATGGCTCTGAAAAGTAAGGTTCTCAAAGCAGATAACACTTGGTTTGGTATCTAATGAAATTACATTCGGACAGTTTTAAGTGTGACTTAAGTGCCTAAAGCACCTCTTTAAGTTTCATGGATAACTAACTGACTCTTTCAGTCACCGCAGTCTCGAGCGTGATAACTGTCGTCTACATAAAAGACTGCATAAGTAGTGTGTTTTCTGCACACAATAGGAGGAGGGTGTGTCTAATTTGAGGGTTGACCATATCCCGCACCCTTTTCTGTCCCGTGACCGGCATCCCGAACCCATTACGAATCGTTCATCTTCTAGAGACGTCTGGGGTCTGGTTGTCCAGCCGCGTCGCAGGCCCTTCCCTCCTTTTCCGAGTGGTCTGATAACTCGCTTCGTCCGGCCTCGCCGACCATAATGACCTCCTCCACGGCCCATCCATCAGCTGGCAATTACAACATCTGTCGCGGGCGGCTCGGCCGAGGTTTTCCTCCCCACAACGCCGCTGCCCAGATCCCCCTCGATTATGTCCGCAACTGAAAAGGGTGGACACACACACATTGGTTTTGTGAAGCCAAAAGCGGCAGCCTCACAAAACAGACAGGCATGTTGACAGCAAACACAAACATGGCTAAACAAATGGTTCACGCCTACCTCTTTAGATTTCCATTCCAATGCACTTGGCCACTCTGAGAAAGTTCTCGATGTTCAATGAGCGGAGAGGACCCTACCAGCTGCCATCGGCCCTCTTTACTACAAAGAAGAGCTTTCAGGGAGGAACAATGAGAAGCTCACCCCTTTTATCCTCTTAAGTTCTGCTCCGGCGTATATTAACTCAAAAGGCAGATCAATCCCTGACAAACATCTTAAAAAGGCCATTGGCTTTATTTGATTAACGACTTGCGCCGAGGTGCTTTCAAACACGCGCTTTGCATCTTAAAATCTCAATGCTTGTCATATCATTAAGGTGGAATATTTCGACGTCATGCTTTCGAACATGGCCCAGGCTCATCTTTCCGATGATCCGGCGCGTTTAATCTGCGTTTCTGTGATTTCAGGTGGTTATATTCGCAGATAATGACTCGCGGCCGTCTTTTCAATCTCGTGGTGGGATGACAGTGTGGGACCGTGCCTTCCTTTCTCTTGGCCCTTTAAGAAGAGCGGCGGATAGATGGCATGACATCACGGGCAAAGCCGGGAACACAATGCAAAGGTCAGGCTGCCCATTGATCTGGGGGCCCCTGATAGAAAACCTGCACATTATGGGCTTTCTCCTCACACACTGCGCCATAGAAACGACCCACAAACCCGGCCTTGTTGTCTCCCTATTCAGCGGCGGCAATCAGCGGATTTACACTTTGATGTGTGGCAGAGAAATAAAACCCTTTGGAGTAGTGACCTTTATTGACGAATGGATTAAAATCCATAGCAGTCTTTCTCTCCTCTTACACTACTTCATATTACTGGTACAGTCAGCCTGGCTTTTCCCTCAGTACCAAATGTTTTCCTTTCAGAGTCTGTCTTTCATACTTTTTCCTTCTGGCTTTTGTGTGGCACTGCTAAAGTGAAGCATTAGTATTTTTTTTTTCCTCCCCGTTTTCTTTAAGAGACTATGACAGTGCACTCTACCCAGCAACAGAGCTTCGGCGTCAGTCATTCCCTGAAGTCTGAGAGATTAAACCAAGATGCCAGAAACACAAAGTCACGATCCTCAATGCGATCTCAACAGTGTTCATGCACTGGTTCTAGCATTGAATATGTAAACAAGTGCTGATGATATACACGTGTACTTTGTTGTGAATCCTTTTAGGTTCAGCTATATTGACTTTGTGGAATTTAGAGGATTGTATTTCCAATAAATCAGACTAATTAAACAAGTAATGTTGATAGACAGTCAATTAATCTGCAGAAAGGCATTTTTACCATTAGAAATGCATTTCTGGGACAAACTTGCTGTTAAATTTAAGTATTGATGGACCCAAAATATTAAACCTGGTCACCTGTGAAGCCTTCAGAGAGATTCAGGTGATTTCAGATCTATTTAGCTGTCAGAGGATTATTATTTTATATCTGTCATACATGTATACTTTACATAAGAATACCCACACATAGAAATAATAGCTCTCCGGAAATCAACAGAAGAGAGAAATCGCACCATGCATGCTTGAAGAGTCTTTAATGAAAAGACGTTTAGGTGTAGTTTTACTGCGTTTATCTCTGTTGAAGAAAACATTACTACCTAACTTTCCTTATTTTAGCTTTGAAGCCTTGTGGGAGTCTGAGGCTCAGAAAAATGGCTTGTGGAGAAAATAGCACAGATAAGTCAGTTATCTCTGTGGAGAACCGGCTATGAACGGAGAGTCTTTCTTAATCTCTCTCTCTGCATAGCACTTTGGCTAGATGCCGTGGTTATTAGGACCCTTTTCAATGTCTCATAAGGTACTTCCGCTGCCTGCATTGTTCTCGCATGTCACTTTGCAGCCTGAATCCGGAACTCTTTGGACCACTATTTGTGCCCCCTTCGTTCAGTTTATCATAATAAATAAAGATGCACATATGAACAAATTGAATAAATAATTTGTGAAAGCACAAAAGCACACCTCCTTTGAGGTAATGGCACAGTAAGTCAGACGTCACTGATAGCTCGCCAGCACTTAATTCAGCCAATACCAGGAAAGAGTCGACCTGAGAATACAAGGACTGCCCGCTGAGCTCAGGCCATCAGAATTAAAGAGCATTACTAGTGCAATTTAGCCATTTCCCCTTGAAACACGGAACGAGAGAGAAAACGTCTTCAGCAGAAGCATTTGGAACCAATGTCCATTAAAGCAAATGTTTCAGAGTCCTTGCTATTAAAGTTGTAGGTGTTGATTATGTGAAGTGCTTAAAAACAGCCATCTATATTTTTTTCCTACCATTATCTAGCATTTAAAGCAATTTCGAGTTAACTTTTGCATTTATCTATTTTTAGAACTGGTAAAATGTCCTGCAGAAGAAAAAAAGTGTGAAACATGACAGATATCAGTTACTTACAATAGCATTAAAGTTACTCTTATTATTTATAAAGTATATAAGTATATTATGCATATAGTAGTATGCAGATTGAGAGTTTTTTTCAACTAAGCAATGCAGTGCTGAAGAAATATCCCCCCCACAAATGATAAAAAAATAAAAAAATCACCCTCGGGCTTAATTGATGTTGCTAGATTGGTGTTGATTACTTGTGAATTACTGTATTACTCTCATTCTGACGGCACCCATTCACTGCAAAGGATCCACTGGTGGTCCACTAAAGCTCTCAAAATTGGTTCTGCAAACAAGAAGCAAACTCATAAAATGAAGTTACACTTTATCTTAAGGTGTCCTTGTCATACAATCCATGCACTTATTATTATGATAACAATAAATGATGTGTGGCAGAGAAATTTACATGCAGGTAACCCTAAGGCAAGCCGTAACCATATACTGTAGTAAGTATTCATTATTCGGTATAATAAGAAATAACCCCAT
Organism: Enteromius viviparus; assembly: GCA_032353835.1. NCBI lineage: Eukaryota > Metazoa > Chordata > Actinopteri > Cypriniformes > Cyprinidae > Enteromius > Enteromius viviparus. Next base: position 4,378 of record JAUCNO010000611.1, on the reverse strand, counting down.
ATACGTGCAACACAAGACATGCACAAGGCTTAGTTTTATATACTAATATAAAAGTGTATGATATTATAATATACTACATAACTTTTCATAAATTATCTAGTGTTCCATTACTAAACCTAGCCGTAGTTTCCTCTCTGACATTAGCTTTAAAACAATGTCAAAAACATTGTGTCCCCAAGCTTTCAGGAGTTTGCGACGTGAAGTAAGGAAACGTGTTTCGGCTGATGAGCATAAGAGCTACACACTCTATTCAGACAAATGGAAAGGCGAAAACATGATGTTCCGCTCAGGAAAAAGCCAGGGAGAAAAAAACAGCCACATGAAATATTAATCAGATATTTACTCACAGACATGTCATCTCAAAACAGTCTTAGGAGCGCTGGGAGAACGCTTACATGTGATTGACGTATGCCTGGAATTGTGTGTGTGTGCTTACAGTTTGTGCGTGTGATTGTTTGGGACGGGGGGTGGGGGGGTGGTTATGTTTGGAAGCATGGGGTAAAATTAGGACCAGGCCAAGACCTGCTTTCTGGCTAAATATTCCAGCTGGCAGAAAGGTGAGCGTGTCTTCCCTGGAGAAACAGCTTTTCTCTCAGGGACACTACATGCCTCGGCCCTTTCTTTGGCATACGCTGACATGCTTTAGATTTCAGACTGTGGGCAAGTCAGCTTTTTTTGTTTCTTGTTCTGTTTCTATCAATAGCTAAATAATTGATTTGATCCTTTAGTGCTTGTTATTTTGCCTTTGTTCAGACTACACATAAAATCCGATATGTGTTTCAATTAAGATCTTTAGAACTGAATGCTCTCACTGATATTTACTTGAAATAGGAAAGGAAATCAGGTTAATTTCTTCATGCAATATCAGAAGTCATGATCTAAATATTAACATAAAGCCAACCCCTTAAGAAAAATAAAATAGATTTCAAATCATTCAATTGTAATCATTTTTGTTTTGCATTTTGTATTTTAATGCTTTGAAGAAATGCACTTATTTTGATGTGTTGACTAACACAGGCATACTTGATTGCCATAAAAGCTTGTCAGGGTATTCACCAGTACACTGTAACCATATTTAAAAAGCAATTTTTAAAGTACATGTCAAGATTTACTTTAAAGTAAAAAAGCTGTATAAAGTTCAGCTAATTCTATTTAATACAAAAAATCGAACAATAATAAATTCTCATGCAATTAACATGCAAATAAATGTCTGAAAACAATTCACATATTCTTTAAAAATATATTATTTAGTTATATGCATGCATGTATAATTAATTTTTAAGTATGCTAAACTGTACTTTATTTTTATGAGATGTAAATAAGTAATACTAGTAGTAAATGTGCATACTAAGTACAAAACTTCACTATGTGAGACTATGCACACGTTATATGGCCCATGTTTCAAACAGGAAAAAGTAACTGAAGTCTGACCAACAAATCAAATCTCGTTTCCATTGAACTCAACTCAATGAAATCGATTTGAGTTGGATATGCCACAAAACCTGATCCAAGCAAAACCCTAGACATGGACTGAAGCAGAGCAGCCGAATGAGCCAATTGATAATACATCTTTCTTCTGTCATATTTAAATTCCCTTTCCATGCAACCACGCACTTATGTCTGTCAAACTTTTCTTTCTTTCGCTGTACCCTGCTTTCTGCTCTAAATTTCAGCCTCTCTTACCTAATTCTGCAGCATATTTCTTTGCCACAGGAGGTGGTTATGACAAATTAGAAGTCTACAAATGTTCTGATAGTGTAAAGACTCCAGCTGTCACCAGGGAGATGGTGATCAGGTTTCCAAGCCGCATGGTCTCCTGGCGCCACGAAGAGTTCCATATGGTCATCCAAATGCTGCGCCTAAATACACACGTACACAGACATACACACACACACACACACACACACGCACGCATGCACATTCACATAAACACACACAGACACATGCACTTCCCTCCTCGCTGCAGCAAATTTACTAGATCGAGTCATTTCGCTTCTCAGTGATGCCTCTTTATGTAAACTCACAGTTTTATGAGTGAGGAAATTAGCTGTGGTCTTTCAGGATATAATAAATCAAAAAGAGGTTAATGACTTAATTGAGGCTGTTCGTTAATGTGATTTTATCACAGGTAAAGAATAATCTGGTCTTATTGCTTTAAGGCTATGTTTATATATATATATATATATAATTTATTTGACTTATTTATTTATTTGGAAATGTTATTAATTTTTTTATTTAATTATTTGAATTTTAGTTGATCGATTAAAGGTACATGAAAATGAAATGAAAACTATATATATAATAAGAGCGAAATTATAAAGAAATGGTAAATGTTATAAAATTCTATTAAATTATATATGAAAATATATATATATATATATTTCAGTTCTGATGGTCACTTTTTTTTACTAATGGTTTGTGAAATTTGCTAGCAATTTCTGTGTGAAAATAGTTTCTACTCTCTGTCTTCTTCAGGGTGCTATGTATTCGCTACACATCTTGAAGCTGTATATAGGCATGGCGGCAGTCCAGCCTTGCCGTTAGCCTGTCTCATCCGCTGTCATTGTGTCCCTCATTTGGGCTGCTTTGCATGTAAAAAGGCACAGCTACTGTAATTGCTTGCATCGCTGCAATAATGGAAGGTCGTGTGTAATTACGGCTCCGTTGTAGCCCTCAGCCATGTCTGGCCCATGCCGGCCTGTTTGAAGGGATTAGCAGCCATCAGCGTACAGACAGACACAGTCACACGACCCCCTGTGCATCCGGACAACAACCTCCCACTTCTCCAGCTAATATCAGAGAGAAAACGCTGAAACAAAATGGAGAAATGGGGGGAAAGAGGGTACTGACTGTAGATTTATTAGCCAACACTGACGGAGGCCATGTTTGGTCTTTAAAGGAAATTTTAATTTCTTTAGAGTCGAAGGTATTAAGCATATTTTTGGTATTTTTAGAGAATATTGGAATTCAAAACACCATGCAGAAAGACACTATAGTACAGGGACTAATTCTCAATTAATAGCATGCTTATGATTAACACATTGGCTGTTTATTTGTACTTTGTACTGTTTTGTTGCTATATTCGACAATCTAATTCTACTCAATACCTAAAATTAACAACTACTAAATATTAATAAGCAGGAATTTAAGGCAAAATCCATATAGCATGTTTTTGCAATGCTGCATGTCAACAATCTTAATAATAATAACTCAATATTAAGAAATGCTGCATCACATGCTGTTATAGATATCATAAATACAAATTCAGGAGGCATTAATGTGCAGCCATTGAGTGGGAAAATATTTATTATTTATCTTTCTGAATTGAAAGGAGTGATTTATTTCATTTATTTTTTACATTTAAATACAGCCAACTTAAATACAGCTAATTTCACATTTAACCATTTCTGGACATGGTAGAATAGCAGCGTTATATTGATATTGTAGCATAAGCTTTTGCAGGGATTTAGCACTCAGGTTTATTCTTACACTTGATTAACTTCATATTCAGTTTCTTATATATTTTCATTCGTTTTGTGTTTACCAAGATTACGTTGTCCCACAGATGCTCATAAATATGTTTTAGTCACACAAATGAACTAAATCAACAGCTCTTGCGGTAACTATAGTGTAGCTAAAATGCTTTCATTTTATTAGTAACTTAAATATGTGATTAAAAATAAAATGTTATTAGCATATTCTGGAAATAAACTACCTTGAGGAAAGGCTTTAAATAAGTTAAAGTTGAACCGTGTATTAATTTAAATGGTTGAAGTGTCATCTAGTAACTTGAAGTGTAGCTAAATATATCTGTAACTACAACTAGATTTGCAAAATGCATTCATGACCATTCAGTTCTTGTAATTACTCCTTGTATGATCAATTAAAAACAAAAATTACCACCTGACTATCCCGGCATCATATAGAAACACTTAAAATGCCATTGGCTTCGGCAGGAAAATGTAGTTAAGCAATATCTCAGCAGTGTTTTGTATTATTTAACTTTATTCCTATAACAATTTGTCACTCTCCAAAATGGTGCTACAGTGCCGAGTTGTTAAATAAAGTCATTATTTTTGCTTTCTTTCCATAGCAAAGGTGTTCTTGTTGCTTCATAGTGTTAGACTTGAACCTCTGATGGCAGATGGAGTCTTTCATACTGGACCTTGACAGTGTTCATTACTTGGTAGGCAATGGGGCAGTCACAAACCCCCTCGAAAATATCTTAAATGGTGTTCTGAAGAAGAACAAGGCTTTCATCGGTTTGGAACGACATGAGGTTAAAGGAGAAGTTCACTTTTAAAAAAAACTTTTGCTGATAATTTACTCACCACCATGTCATCCAAGATGTCCATGTCTTTCTTTCTTCAGTCGAAAA
>JAUCNO010000610.1:0-16736 GCA_032353835.1 Enteromius viviparus | reverse complement strand
TAATATTATGCTCAGGGTGGGAGAAAAAAGGTAAACCAAAACATTTTTCATTTACACAAACCTGAAGAACATGCAAAATAATTATTTTTACTTTCAAACACAGAGTATTATTTTTTTTAATAATAAAAGACACAAAAATAACCCCATGGTAATTAGCAAGTTTCACTATGAATGATCCTCTGAAAAGAGGGGTCAGCGGAGCTCGTGGAGATTTAAAGGGGAAGTACATAGAACAGAGTGATTTCAAAAGAGCTGTTTATGACAGGGTAAAATTAGCGTTTTTAGAACTCTCTTTAAGAAATTGTAAAACAAACTATGTTACAAACTTTCCATTAAGACCCTAATCATATTAGCTTGTGGAAAACTGGGGTTGTATGACTCCTTTAAAGGGATGGTTCAGCCAAAACTGAAAATTGTGCCATCTTTTAATCACCATCAAGAAGTTTTAAACTAATAATATGAGTTTCTTTCCTGGGCAAAACACAAAAGACATGCATGTTTTAATGATGCCAATTTTAACTTTTTGGTTAACTTTCTTTTTCCCCCCCTTTAAAAACATTGAATTTCTATTTAAACTCTTGCTGATGTTGGCTCAATTTTGACATTGACAGGCATTGTTAAAGGCTGTTGCAAACCAGCCTTGCTTCATTAAATCCCAGTAAACTTATTTAAATGTGTAACAGAACATTTTATTTGTCTGTCTATTTGTCTACATCATTTCACACAATAACAACATTTGTCCTTGAGGAAAGCAATGAGCTCCTCTGTACTGAAGGTTTGTACCAATGATAACTTAAACACAGATGTTTTTTTTTCCTGATGTGAAAAAAACCCAAACTTAGAAAACATTGTACAAACATGAGAATTTTTACAAAACTATACACAATCGAATGTGCTTGATAAAGTTTAATTTTACAATCTTAATGATTTTTTTTTCTCTGTAAATATACTGACTTTCCATTATTATAACTCTTATTTGGATCAATCAAGCTTGTTTCAAAGAAAAATGGGTGCAAGTCATTTATGGGCAGAACATGAGGAGGAAGTGAATAATCACACCAAAAACAGAAAACTGAAAGGAACTTTCTGCCAGACAAGTTTCATGACTAAGGCAATCTCCTGTTCATTTGAAGCACTAAAAAAAGGATATAGCATTACAAGAGTTTTAACACAGAAGGAAATCTGAGCACTAGTAGGGACCATACGAGGAAAAGCTCTTTGAATGAAGAATGTTACGAAAAGCTTTCCTTGTATTAGTATTTCACTGCACACCAAGACCATTTCACTGAAAAACATCCTCCTTCTACCCTCAATGTATATATAATATACACATTTTACTAAATCTCAACACTTTCTACCATGTGAACATTAAATAAATCAAATTAAAGCCAGTCAGCGCAAAAAGACACACCTTTGAGGTGAGATGAGAAACAACCCAATGATATGCATACATACAAACAACTCCATCTTGGTGATCGCATGACCACGCTTAAATAATTGCATGCAACGCTTGTAACGCTTGTACAGCATTAGCAAAGCGAGGGCTGAGAGGAAGCAGGCTGTGCGCTGCTCTCTGAACAGCCGGACCCCACAGACCGGTTTCCTTCTTAAAAGCACAATAAATACGGCTCTAAATCTCCCAGGTCAGCAGTTTGCTGTGCTAGTTAACAAAACATCAGAATAAATAGTGTAACTAGGCTTGACATGCCTTCAGGATGCATTGTCAACAAACATGGCATGACACAAACTTCAGGGAATTAATCCAATGCAAATGTATCAATGCAAATACATTAGTTACTTTGTCTGGCCGTGTTATTTCTGCCACGCCGAAAATACATGTTTGCATAGAAGCATTTACTTCACAAGAGAAGAGAACTGTCAGAGCTAAAGGCTGGGTGTTTGTCACACACTTTTCTGATTGAAGAGGTAGTTTCACATTTCTCAAGGGATATGGAGTAAAGTTTACTTTACAAAACACCAGTGCCAATGTCTAATAATCATAATAACATTAACAACAATAAAAGCAAGATGCTTTTTGTAAGTCTCAACAGGACTTAAACTACAGACTCTGAGCTTTGCCCTCCTCGACCCATCTCAGATTTTCTCTCTCGATAAATGGAGCTCGGAATATGGGCAGGATGGAAATGGAAAATTCTGTGAGTTGGGTTGGGTTTGGTGGGGAGGGGGCAGCAGGGCGCAGGCATCATCTCTGCTGTGAGTAGCGGGTGCAGGCCTCTGTGTCTTGGAGTGAGGCTGGAGCTGAGGTCCTGCGCTGCAGAGAAGGAGGGAGAGGAGACTCCAGGCAGGATGGAGGAAGCAAGGCCTGAAGCTTGGCCAGTAGGACAGGATTACGAGTTACAGCTGGAAGCCTTCCATCGGTCCCTCAGACTGCTGGAAAATGTACTGGCCTTGATTCTGATCCACCTGCGGAACGATGCTGGCATCCTCCTCCTCCACGCCAAAGTAGTGCTCGATCAGGTCAAAGGCCTTCTGGTAGATCTCCTGGTTCTCGTGGCTTTGCAGGAACTCAATCTTGTCCAAGCCTTTGTGGGAACATCAGCAAAATGATTATATAAACAAATGAACAGACAGCATTGTAAACACTGTCTGCACGAATAGAAAATAGACGACAATTCAGAATATAAAAAGAAAATTGCTGATTTGAATATGTTTTTTGTGCATGTTTTGTTGTGTTTAATGATAATAATAATAACTGTTATCTTTAATAATACTATTATCATGAATAATATTCTTCCAACCATCCTAGACACGTAGGAAAATATAAAAATCAAAACAGCTAAAAACATATGATTTCTGCACCTTTAAGCACCTTGAATTTTTAGTACTTTGAGATTACTGGATAAAGATTTACTTAAGAGCCGACCAGAACTAAATTTTCTTTACAAATGCATGAGATGATTCACTGTATTAGGTGAGGCATGCCTACCATAAGCCTCTTCGATGAGAGCACAGTAAGGATTGATGCCTGTTCCATTCTGTTTGGACTCCTGCTCTCCCAATCTGAGGATGTTTTCCAGGCCGTTCAGAGCCACCTGCACAATCTTGGAGTCCATCACTGTCAGCAGGTCACACATGGGCTTTATGGTGTTGAGAGAAACCAAGTACCTGCATGTAAAGCACAATTATCAACTTCTTTTTTATTAAACATCCACCTAGATAGCACCCTGTAAAGCAGTTCTCTCTTATTTTAAGACAATTTTATTTTAAGGTATGCCCATTAGTGCTCATTTGTTAAAGGTTTTTATTTTTGCTTAAGAGCACTTCATGTGTTTGTATGTTAAAATGGCATCCTTAGTTTTTCCATAACTACATGATGTAAATACAATTAAAAAAAATTTAAATAAATAACTTTAAAGATGGTCTAGACTATTACTGCCATCTATAGGACATAAACTGTGCCTAAAATGTGTGCTTTGATCCCACTCTGTGCTTTAATGACTGTTATTAGTTCGACCAAAATCCCTGTGTAAAACATACAAAGCTGTTCAAGTCTCTCTTAAAAGAGATTATGGGTAAAGGATAACCTAAGGCAGTGTGCAGGTGGTTTAGCATGCATTATATAAGATGCTCAGAAAATTTGCGGTAACACAGTGAGTCCTCAATCAAAATAAATCCTTTAAAATTCCTAGAATAGGTAAAAACCGAAGCAAATAAAGCCCACAGTGCACCTAATCTGCTCTGGCGTGCCTCCCGAGGTGGCGTTGGTTATTGCCCACGCAGCCTCCTTCCTGGTGCGGAACTCAGCTTTTTGCAGTATCTCGATTAACACTGGGAATATGTTGGCATCGATTACCGCCTGCAACAGAAAAAGCATCAACTCATGGCTGTTCAGACACAGCATTTATAAATGCATCATATCCTTATAGTGTCTCGCTCAGTCAAACATACCTGGATTTGCGATCTGTTCCCAGCTGTGATATTGGAGACGGTCCAGCAGGCCTCTTTTTTGATGGATTCCTTCGGACTGCTGAGTAAATGAAGCAGGCAGGGCAGAGCGGAGCAGTTCAGAATCACCTGATATACAACAGAGCAGCACAACAGATCAGAAAAATGTACATTTTTCAAAAATGCTGAAAACTTAGCTTCTGATATATGACACCTATACTACCTGGGTCTGAATATCGTCTCCTGTTACAATGTTACCCACTGCTCTCAGTGCAGGGGAAACCACCTTGTAATCACTGTGCCTGTGAATGGACAACAAATGGGTGTTATTTTAAATCAGTGACATCACATGGTTTACTGATTGATTGAGCATGTCTGGTTCTTACATGAGCAACTCCACCAGCCTGCGGCACACGCCTGAGTCAATAACTGTCTGGATTTTGTCATTGGGTCCATCGGACAGGTATGAAAGTGCCCAACAGGCATCTGCAAGAACATCAGGATCACTGCTGAAGAGCAATCTGGACAGCACGCTCAGACATGGTGACACCTGTGAGGAAACAGTTGTTCGATTATGTTACTAGGAGGAAAAAAACACTGGTTTACACAAAGAGAGTGTGTTTGTCTAGTTAATGAAATTTGATAACTTTGCAATTGGAATGTGGTTTGCCCAGAACTGGTTTGAAAACTTACCTTTGCAAAGTCCGGAGGTGGATTTTTCCCTCTGCACAGGTTAGATAGCGCCCACACGGCGTTCCGGGTGGTAGTGAGCCGGTTTGATTTTGCAAGCAACCTGCAAAGACAGAGAAAAGAATATTTAAATCGAGCCACTTGATGGCGGTAATGGTAAAGTCTTTTACATAACAGCCACACTACAGCAGAAAAATGCTGTCGCATAGTGAAATATAAGGATACTGGTTAAACATACCAGCAAGTTTGAGAGTATTAAACAAAAGCTGTTCATGACATCAGAATGACGTTTGTAAGTGAGATTTATTCAGCGTCAGCTGTTCTTATAAAGGATAAGGCCCCTAATCATAAGACTTCTACCAAGAAGATTTAAATTCCTGGAACACATAGGAATTTCATTAATTCTGAATGAGAAAAGAACAGCAAGTTTTATTTTTGGGGGATTGGAAATTAAAGCAACCTATACATCAAGATTTGGCCAAGTAGCATGATCTAGAGAGCCAATACATTTTTCAAACATTTTCAACACTGAGAATATTGAGCATCAATTTAGCATATTAGATTAACTTCTGAAAAAAAAAAATGATTTTAAGTTTCTGTAATATTTCAAATATCACTTTTTTATGTATTATTGATCAAGTAAACGTAGCCCACTAGTCTTAGTGAGAGTTTTCTCAAAACAATTTTCAAACTATGCCCATTGTATTTTACTTCAGTATATAGTTCCAATGATGGTCCAGTGTTTGGAGGGCTCTTAACATCCTGAAATAGAATAGAATAGAATACCCTGTCTGCATTTAACGTCATAGCTAGTGAATACTTGCAATACTTGCTAGTGAAAGGTTTGGGACTGTGTCATTTGCCATTTAATGTAATTTTTCCTGCAGGATATTACATTTAGGGCTCAGCAGAAATACAGGGACCTGCAGTACTGAGATAATAGTTGGCTTTCAATAGGTACCATTGACTTCCTGAAAAACAGCATATGTAAACATGCAATCACAGTGTTGGGACCAGTAGAGGACACTCACTGCTGAAGAGAAGGCAAGATGCAACAGTTGAGGACGTAGTCTCTGCACTCTGCATTATCTCCGGCTATATTTCCTAACGCCCACACTGCCTGTAACAGTTAGACACAACTGTTCACTTTCATGGCGCTATAGAGTTCTGATAATAGAACTACTTGATCAAAGTCATGAACCAGGCTATGTGCAAAAAAAAAAAAAAAAAAAAAAAGGAAAATTCACCTGCTCTTGCACATCCTCATAGTCTGAGTTGAGTAGCTCTATAAAGATGGGTACGGCCCCTGTCTCAATGACCACCTTGGTGTGGAGGAAGGTTCCCGAGGCTATGTTGGTCAAGGCCCAGGCAGCTTCAAACTGGTCAAAACAAGCAACATTTGCATCTTAAACCTTGGATGTAACAGAAATGTAGCTTTTGCAAGAATTGTGCTATGCAATGTTCTTACCTGCAGAGTCCAGTTATCACTCCTTTTTAGGAATTCAACAAACCGGTTGACAACACCAGGTGTGTGGATGACCTCATCAATGGGAGGATTGGGTTCTAAAAGTACATTAATAACACCTTAATCTTGACTTTAAACGGTTGTCATCCATGAGTCAATCAGACACAGAAATAAAGATACAAACCTTTAGAGAGCAACTTTCTGAACTTTTGAGTGGCTATGAGCTGCTGGTCTGGATCCTCAGAGAAGATCATCTGAATCATGTCTTGGGTTATAACTCCTTCCTGCAAAAATAATATAATGTTAATCTAAGATGAGGTTTTGACAGTTTAAATTCACCAGAAAAAAAATATTATAACAAAAGGGCCTTTTGCACTGCAGCAACCTCTTTATTGTACTTTTGTAGTACCCAAACTAATTGAGGAACTACCCACTTTTTGGTGTGTATGCACCACAGGAACTAGGAACGGTTTTAGTTCCAGGAACTCAGTTTGGCGGAACTCATTTAGCTCCTACTTCAGAGTAGCTAGGGTCTAAAAGAGTTCGAGGAACTATCAGTGATGTAAGTGCATGCTGATTGACCAAACACAGGTGAAACACTGGCAACCCGGCATTTTTAAAAGCCATGTAAACACACTTACTCCATGAACATGGAAAACAGCGGTTTACCTGTTGTCTGCAATGTTGTGTTCTTTTCTCACCTTGGATAATAAGTAACACTGCAAGTTGTCATAAAAAACAGTGTTTTTGTCTAACTTTTTGCTCTTTGAAATCACATAAATTGTGCGTTTATATTCCATCTCTGTCATGAAACCCATAATACACAACAAAAACTGCTCTGTTCATGGCGTCTTCCAGATTTTGACATTTGTTAATGGCAAGCAAAAAGATAGCCAACAAGATACCCTGCTGGCTAGTTCCTAGGTCTAAGTTCCTAGAACTACGCGGTGCATTATTGATGTTCTTTGGAACTATTTACCAACGGATCCTAAAACAGCTATTACGAAATAATAGTAAGCAGTAAAACTGTTTTAACCCTGGTAATAAGAGGACCAAGTGAGCATATTACAATGATTTTTTTTTTTTAGATATCTAAAAATAGGAAAGTTTATTGTTATTATAATAATAATTCATAATATAACTTTACTGTATATTTGATTCAATGCTTCTTTTGAGGGCATATACATTTCAAAAAAATATTATATAGTGCTAATTGATACAAAATATATACAATTTTAGTTTTTTTAAATGCTGTATATTCAATTCAATGTGCTTAAACTTATGTAGAACTAATAATCAAGTCCCATGGAAAAGCACTGACAAATAGGTCTGTTCTCTGTGAACTTCACAGTCCAATCATCTGTTTGACAAACAATGACAGATGGCCTGCTGTCTGGATTACTTACACCTGATACAGGTACAGTGGAGCTGATATCAGGGTCCTGAATGGGGCATTCAAGCATGGACTCATCACCAGGTGGCAGAGACACATTCCTCCTCTTGAACAGCTGCGAAGTGGATAAAACAAATAACTTTAATAATTACTACTTAACACAAAACTGGTATATTAAATAAACAAATCTGGCCATATAACCCTTTAATATACACTTCTATCACATTAAGTAACCCCTTCATGAACAAAACTCTAATTGTATATGCTTGTACCATAAGGAAGAAAAAATGATGACAAACCTGCTCCTCCCTCTTCTGTTTACGAAGCTGTATCCCTTCCTCCTCTCTCCGTCTCCGCATTTCCTGGGGGTTCAGAGCTTTATTCTTGTAGCTCTTCATTCGATAGCTTTCTTTGCCTGGGCTTGCCATTGCGTCTTCAGAGCAGAGAAAGGAATTTTGTTAGATGTGCATTCTGATACTCAATTTCTGCTGTCTATTCAGCACATCAACCATAGGCCTATAGCAATACAGACAAGAATCATAACTGGTCGAGCCAGTATGCAATTTGCGTCATAATTTATGCCAAACTGCATGTGGAGACAAAAGGAATGGTTTGTCTTGAAAGCATTTATGCTTGTTAATAGTAGCATTTCCTGTGCAACACCTCTGAGCACTAACTGACACTTTGCATGCCGAACTTCCTTCATTATCTGGTCAATGTTTTTGTTGTTCAGCTTCCTTTTAAGATCAAACAAGCAGTTCAAAACATTTTAACTTATTTATTATCAGTGTATTTGACTAACAATGCATTATACACATCACAAATAGTCTTCAGTTATTTGTTCAAAAATATGGCTGTAGAAAATTTTAAGCAGAGACGCTCAAACCAGAAGGCCAATGCGGTCTCATCATAGGGAAATTTAATTTGGCTATATCAGAAGACATAAATTAAGAACATTTAAGGGGGAAAAAAACATAACTTATTTTTTCTTATTTATTTGAATTATTTTAAAGTTCCTTTTATTAATACTTTTTAAATGTAAATTTTAACAGTTGTATATAATGTAATAACAGTTAGTTTCACTTTTTTTCAGTGGATTACAAAATTATGCAAACGGCAGTCTTAGCCACCTTTTAGTTTCAGTGCATGGGAAAATATGCATTGAAAGTGAAAGATGATGACAGATACTGTCAGTCCCAACATCTCTTACTGATTTTTTTATCTTCTGTAAAAAGACAACATGACACTAAATATATGATTACAAAAGTGTCATTTTTACAGGATCTTTCCCTGTCAAGATATAAAACATAGGTCGACATCTCTAAGTTATAATTACTCACTTTACTCAAATGAAGCCCTTGTAAACACTTGCGTTTTAATCGGATCAGCTGGTTTTGTATGGAATTGTTATGGAGGACTGGAATAATTTTACAAAGAAAATTTATCACATACTACATAAGTAATCTCCGTTTTAAATATACAAGTCTAAGCATCTATAACACCACACAATTTATTTGGCTCATCAAACAACTAAATATTCTTGGTATTTATCATTTTCAGTAACGTTAGCGCATTAGCAGATATTTCGTGGACAGTTTTAACCAAGACTTAATGAAATTGATTTGATTTGTGACCCACTAACGCACTGTTAGAGGTTTCATATATTTTCACTTTAAGCCTAAATTGTCCACCTTCTCTGAGCTAACATGCTAACCGTGCTGCGCTAGCTTGAGACTAAACGTCAAAATGGTAAATTACTCTGTCAGCACGCCCTTTTGCCTCATTTAATCCCTGCAAAGAAAATACCTTTACATCGTATATAGTGTACAAATCTCACCCATTTAGTCGTAGATCGGAGGGGGATGCACTGGCCGTGTGTTTTTAAATTTATCTCAAGACCCTCCCGAGTTCCTCCAGCTGAGGGCAATATGGCGTCTACTGGTAAGGTACGTCACCTCCGCACCGCTGCTGTTTCCGGTTTTCGCGAGCGGCCTCATTCAATAATAATAAACGGAAAGTGAAACGGGTGTTTTAGTCAACATATCTACCTCTGAGAGCCGGTAGGTTGCATATAAATGGCGATTTTGAGATAGATTCAAGCGATTTTTTGTTGTTGTGCATGAAGTCAGTGTAAGAAGGCTTTTAGATGTTTTACATGTAAGTTAGCAGCGTGATGGTCCAGTTTTTTGTTGACAGAATAACGTTAGATGCTTGCTGTCGCGACAGGTGCGTCTTGATAAAATCCGGATGTCAGGGCCAAAATGCCCCAGAGATTTACTATTAGTTAATTAGAACTAACGTAAAATGAATTCCAAACCCAAACGCCTCACTTGCCACTTTTTATCAAGGTTTACCGGAGTAAACAATGTTTATTTGGTAATATATCGTAATTACTACAAATATATTAGTTAAGGCTTGTGACAGTCATGAACTTTAGGCTGTGGGTTATTTGTTAACGTTACACAATATTTGCGATTAATGAAATATATGATTTCCTACATGGCTTTATTAACAAACATTGTACAAGGGTTGAATTACATGAATGAATATTAATATTTAAAACTAATAGACATCATCAATTCCTTTTAATTAATATTTCTTAATTATTTTATTTTTTTACTTAAAAAACATTTTATATATTATATAATCGTGTAATTTGTTAGTAAGCTGGTCATAAATACTTCTCTTTCTATTGTAATTTTCAGATAATATGGTTAAATTCACAGGCATTCATGTTAAAAATCATTGTCAGGTATATTATTGGTACTAAAATTAGAAAAAAAATAGTATTAGACTTTCTTCAAACTTGTGTGAGAAGAATTTCGTAATTTAATTTTTTTTGTTTGCTGTTATAAATTTGCCACAGTTTATTAACAACATCTGAATTTTTTTGCTGATACTATTATGATACTATTATTTGTTCATCCAGTTTTGTGATAATGCCTGTGTGTGATATCTGCTGTGAAGAGCTCCCATCTGAGGCAGAGATGAGAACCCATCTCCTCCTGAGTCACACAGAGAATGTTATGGCCTGCCCCTTCTGCTCTTTGTCCGGCGTCTCATATGATGAGCTTAACTTCCACATCAACACTGCACATATAGAGAAAGACTGCCAGGACACGAGTGCAACAGTGGTTGACAGTGGACAGAAAAGCTCAAATGAATGTATTGCTCAAAGTCGCAATTCTACAAGGACTTCCAATGTGAACGCGAAAAATATGGAACGGGTATCTCAAGCCTCACCTCAGTCACCGAGTACAGGGACCTCTCTTTCTCAGGGAACCTCGACTAGTCTCAAGAGTTCCCCACCTGCAGCTGCTACAGCGAATGGTGCAGTAAAACTGGTCAGAACTACACAAAAATCCAGCAACAGCCCAAGCAAGGAGAGGGAAGATGGACGGAAAAAATCAAAGCAGAAGCGTTTGTCCTCTCCTATTAAAGGTGCTCTGAAGTTTACAACATAACACTGACTTAAATTAGGCCATTAGACTAATATATTCTCTTTGTTTGTTGCAGAAGGGTGCTTTGCATGTCCAATGTGCAGTTTAGTCTGCAAAGACTGCTTTATTCTGCAAGAGCATGTTGAGCTTCACTTACAGGACCAAGGTGTCTTACCTCAGTACATAAATGTCACGTGTAAACATACAAATACACTTGCTACAGTATTCATTATACACTTATTTTATCACCAGTTGATTGATATCTGTTATGGCTTGTCTTCTTAAGGAGCTGCTCCTGAGGTCGGCACTTTCACAGAAATGTCTTCTACAAGTAGATCAGGTGAGTTAGCAATGTGGTCAGTTTGATAGTTCTTAATTAAACCGGATGGCCAAACTGAACTATAACTGTATTTTTGGGATCTCCAGGTGTGATGCGCTTTGAGTGTCCAATGTGTTCTCTGAGTTTTTCCAGTGGCTCCTCCTTACAAGAGCATGTTGAGCTACACCTGGAACATGGCTCAGCATCTGGAACAGGTATGTATGTGTGTGTATTAATGAGCGTACAATCGCATATGAATTTTATTTAAGAAAAGTTGGTTATTTACATTTTATTTTAGAAATTAAGATGTTGTGGGTTGTAATCAACATGAAATCTGTAGCAAAACTTGTGGTTTCAAAAAACATCTCACTTGATGTTTATTTGTTTTGGGTGTTTTGAGGACATTCATCCGAAGACCTGACTCTAGCCAGGAAGCTTCAGGAGGAAGAGGAGCAAAAGTGGAGAGAGGCTACAACTAGACGGGAAGCAGAGGACTTTAAGAAGCTCCAGGTTAGCTAAAGGGAACCTAAAAAGTAAAAATTGGCATATTTACCTGTCAACTTACTACAAAAAGTCTTTGTAATTTCTTTACACTTCACTACTCTTTTCAGAAACAGTTTGGGCTTGATAACAGCAGTGGTTATAGCAAGCAGATGGAGAGGAATATGGAGAGGGCTGTGTCTCGAGGTCAGATGGTTCCTGCAGAGTTTCACAGGAAAAAAGCGGAGATGCTTGAATCTCTGGCCTCCGGGGTGGATGATGGCAGAAGCAAAACATCAGGTCTGTTCGAGAGTGCATCATACAGCTACACCAATAATCTTTACATGTGTGGTCCAGGTTGTGTATTATTAGACTAAAAGTCTGTTCAGTTATTTTATCCTTATAACTTCTTTATAAGTGTTTTAACAGTCACTTTTGGTTAATTGAATGTGTCCCGCTGAATAAAGTTATTAATTTCTTTTTAAAAAACAAATCTCACTGACCAAAGCAAACTAGTTTGTGTGTAAAGTTTTAATTAATATACCCAAGTATCCAGTTTAATACATTTATTTTATATAATAACTTATAATAGTAATAAAAAAATGTAGTTTTATTAGGTATTTAACTATATAGCTACATTTTAATTTTTTATTTTTTTTAGAAAATTAAAATAAAGAAAACAGCTTAAGGCTTAAATGTAATCTTTCTATTTCAGGACTCATGGGAGCTCTGTATAGGTACTATCAGAGAAATGCCTCTGACTGTGCACATGTGTGGCTCTGTGCGGAGACTGATCACTACTCTTCATCAGAGGGAGACAAAGGTTGGGGATGTGGCTACAGAAACTTCCAGATGCTTCTTTCATCTTTGCATAGGATGGAGCAATATAAACTTTTACCTGGTATGACATCAGTAACATCATACTATTGTCTTGGTTCCATGTTAATTTCCTTGTAACAGTATCTATCATCAAATTTTTTATTGCAGTGGCAGTTCCCAACATTCCGAGAGTGCAAGCCTTAATTGAAGAGGCGTGGGCTCAAGGCGCAGATCCTCAGGGTGCCTCACACTTCAACCATCGACTGCAAAGGACACGGGCTTGGATAGGAGCTACAGAAATCTATGCAGTTCTCACCTCCCTTAGTGTAAAGTACGTACTGAAATCCCAAGTTTACATGCTATAAACTAAATTCACACACTAATGTTTGGGGTTAGAAAGATAAATATTAGTGCTGTCATATATTTATTTAATATTTATTATGTATATATAAACACACGTGCATGTGTGTATATATATATTTTTTAGAAATATGTTTATATATTAAATATCTTTATACATTTTATAAATTATATCAATATAAGTATACATGTAAAATTTTCTAAATATATACTGTATGTGTGTATTTATATATACATAATAAATAAATATACACAGTACAGTACAAAAACTCCAATTTTGGATGCAATTAATTGTTTGACAGTACTAATAAATAAACATGAAATTTTCTGCTCATCAATTGAATATTAGGTAGCACAACATTGAGAAAAATAAGAAGCATTTGATGTGAGTTTTTAATAGTTGAAAACATATTAATTTCACATCTTAACTTTACTTGAAAAAATTGTAGAGCCCGAATTGTGGATTTTCACAAGCCCACTGGACCAGGAGACACACATCCCAAATTGTTTGAGTGGGTGAAACAGTATTTTTCACATTCTGCCACTAGGGGTGCAAGACTGCCACCCAAAATTGTGCAGACAACATTACCACCGATATACCTCCAGCACCAAGGTATTTCAAGATTTCTTTTATAATAAAACAAGATAGCATTTTCCTCATAGAAACAGACTTGCCTGATGATATGTGTGTTATCCTGTCTTTATGATCAGGCCACAGTCGCTCTGTTGTAGGAGTGGAAGAGAAAGTAAATGGCAACCTATGCCTGCTCCTCTTCGACCCGGGGTGCACACCTGGGGAAATGAGGAAGGTGCTGTCACAGGAGACAACAGCTACCATAGTGCGACGAATGCGCAAATTCCTTGGTAGTCTGAAAGACAGACAGTATCAAGTGGTTGCTGTAGAAGGGCTGCTAACACCTGAAGAGAAACAGGTAATTTTGACCCACAGCTTCAGAAATACATTGCAGAAATTTAATGAATTCATATCTATGAATATAGTCTGTTAAATTTTTAAATACTTTTTGGTATGTTTGTGTCTTTCAGAGCCGCATTCTTAATTCAAGGACACTGTGTGCTGAGAAAATTCCTTGATGGAACGGTCCACATCTGCTGATAGCAATTTTATTTACTATTCCTGTTGTTTTTATAAGCTAGTCTTTTAAAACGTACTGTGAAAAAGTGTATTTAATGTCAATAAAAAAATAACACAGAGTTTTATCTTACTTGCGGCGGAATAAGTCAATTATCATTACCTGTTATGATGTGTGTGAGTCTTCAGTTTTTAGATTTAGATTTTTTTGAAATTCTAAATATGCTCTTTTTAAACTACAGTTGTATACATATGGTGCAGTATCTATTGTATACACCAGTGGTTTTCAACCTGTGGGCTGCGACGGTATTGCAGGGGGGCCGCCATTACCAGTTTATTCAATAAAGACAATTAACATCCTTGCTTCTAAGTACTTAGTTAACCCGACACCAAAAAGCGGGATTGTTGAAAAATTCTTTTGCAGTGGGCCGCGGAAGCATATGTGTTTGGCTGTGTGAGCCGTGAGTTAAAAAAGGTTGGGAACCACTGGTCTACACCATTCAAGGTCAAAGGATGTTTATCAAGACTTATCATTCCAAAAAAAACCTCACTCCTCACTCCTTTTTCCCACCCCACAGGATATTTTAAAGTCATTACAGATCCTCCCCTTCTTTCTTTGTTGTTTTTTATCAATGTGTTATAATACAGCTTCTACTTTAATCGGAGCAGACAACCTGCAAGTCACAGGACAGACAGGAGTCTCATCTCATGGTCACGGACACCGAGAGAGAAAGAGAGAGAAAGACAGAAGGACAGACAAACAGAAATGGCAGGCAAGTGAACTCATTGAACTAACCACAAAGGCAACTCTACAGTTTAGGACTAAAACTAACAAACATTCCCGAACAGGGTTTAAGACTAGTCCTAGATAAAAATAAATGTTGAGAGCTGTCTAAACTGAAAAAAGCTTGCACTGAGATATCTTAAAATACATAATTGTCATTGTTTGGTCTCAATATGCTCACAGATCATGCATTTTTGTAAGACATGTTTCAAAAAATTCTTGAATGTCTTAAACTAGCAAAGGTCTGGTCCTGGCTTAATCTAATTCCTCTCCGGGAAACCGTTCAGGAAATGTATATTAATATTTAATTAAACTCATCGTAAATGTACTATGAACCAGGGCCAGGGCAGCCTGACCTAACATTCAGTGCTTTCTTGCAAATAGTTGACTGATGACTGGTAACCCATGACTGGTTAACTTTAATATAGTCACTTTAAAAAAAAACATGCCAAAAAAAAAAAAGAGAGATTTTGTCCATATCACCACCCCTAATGGCGGGATCAGACTGCACGATTTTTAAAGTAGTCGCGTCACAGATCTGTTCACACTGCGTGACTATCTGGGGTATTCAGTTGCTGCTGTGTTCACACTGTATGATAAATCGGTGGTAGAGTTTTTTTTTTTAATGATGACATATAGTGTTGAAAGAGATGGGTTTTCTGCAGTCATTTGAAAGTTGTAAGGGATTTGGCGTTTCGGATAGTGATGGGAAGATCATTCCACCAGCCAGGAATGGTGTATGAGAATGTTCCGGAAAGAGATTTTGTGCCTCTTTGTGATGGTACTATGAGGCATCGGTCACTGGCGGATCTCAGAGTTCTGGAGTTCTGGAGGAAGTGTAGAGTGGTAGCAGTGAGTGGAGGTAAGCGGGGCCCGAGCCAGTGGTTGTTCCATATGCAAGCATCAGTGTCTTGAATTTGATGCGAGCTGCAATTGGGAGCCAGTGCATGGAGATGAAGAGAGGTGTAAATTAATCCATTATAAATTATTTGTAGGATATCTGTTTGCTACCCCCTTATTACCCAAACATATTGTTCCCTTATACTTACACGTAGGTACAATATTAATAAGAAACATTCACCGTAACTTTAGTTTACTCACGCAGTACTTTGCAGGTTGTTTATCTGGTTGTTACTCTCTTTTACCAAAACGTAACATATTGTTCCCATATACATGTACGTTCTTAGGTACACTATATTTACAGAAACGTACACCGTAAATTCAGTATACTTATGTAATTCTTTGCAGGTTAAATATCTGGTTTGTTATCCCCTTATTACCCAAATATAACATATTGTTCTCTTATACCTACATGTACGTTCTTTATAGGTACGCTGTAATTACAAAAACAGTAATTTCAGTTTACTTAGTTCTTTGCGGGTTGTAATGTAAAGCGTTACTGTTTAAATTTCATTTTCTTTATTTATACGTATTTTGGTCTCTAAGAGGTTTGCGATCAAAGCAGTTGTGAGGCTCTTGAACATAAGCTGGTCGTTCATAAGGGCTACAACTTGATATCTGGAATCCACTCTCCTGAGGTGGTGGACCAAGTTTATAACTTTGAGATTCGAGACTCTGATGTCTTCGTCATTACTTACCCAAAATCAGGTAAGACCGAGAACATAGTAGTCACTTTCTACTGCTAGAAGTTTAGTAGCCTATATGCAAATACAGAACCTTTATATGTAATATTTCTTCTGTTTTTGACGGAAACAATTGTACCACTGTGAAATATTTCTGTAGAAATTACAGCATTATTCGCAGCTGTTTGCCAGTAACTTACTGTAGATTTATGTTATTTACTAGCAACCAGTGGCGTTTCTAGACCAAAATCACAAGGGGGGCCGAGGTGGGGCCAGTGTGTTTTTAAGGGGGGCACATTTATACCCATTTATAACGGCAAAACGGGTCATTATTTTAATTTTTAAGTATTATTGTATATTTACAGGTATGTATATTGTATATTTACAGGTACGGGTACAGAAAACGG